>VDFB02273125.1:0-61044 GCA_007258455.2 Sequoia sempervirens | reverse complement strand
AAACATTGAACCTATGATTACCACTGCTACTTCATTTGGATAGTCATTCCCTAATTGCATTTTCCTTGTCTAACACTACCAAAAGCATTTGAAAAACCCTTAAGGTCAGCAAGGGGGTAAGGAAACTCACTGTTAAAATCTCCACTTTACTATGCAAAGTTTGAGCTTTATTATCTTGTCACTGCTTAGCCTCTTTTTAATTGTCACATCTCAAGTGACTGTCATTCTTCTTACCATAGATTGCATTTACAAATTTCAATAAGCTACATAGTGTGATTATTATTGGCTACAATCTTTATATTGCAAGATTTTTTTATTAGCTACAATGTATCAATCTTTCTGGTATTGCAACCCCACTAATCTGCTAGAGTTATTGTTTATGTTTCTATGAAGGACTAGGGTTTGTACCCTAATCATGCTCTTACCAATGCTTCTATTGGTATTAGAAAACAACCTTAAATCTTGGGTCAGAAAATTAGTTGTCTTGAAAAAGTTGTGGTATGATCTTGGATTGTATCCTAGAGTGTGTGGGAAGCTTTTGTTTGATCATTAAGGTACGTAAACCTGATCAGGGAAATGTATCCTATATTGCATGGGTCTTGCTTTAACACTTTCCATAATGGTTATTAGTAGATCACATTATTATAGTTTGTGGTAACCCAAGATTGCATTCAAGTATGTAACAAACTTGGTTTGTAGTTTTTAAGCTATACACTTTTAAGTAACATTCATAAGGTTTAGAAAATCTTGATCACTCTCTAGAATAGCCCATTAAACATGGGTTGTGCTTGAATGCACTACATAATTGATACAACACAACCACTCTACATATCAACCAGAGTTATAGGCTCTTTATTGCAGCAAGAGGTAATCACTCTTGGATCATGCTATAATTACATCGTAAGCTAAACTTGAGACAACCTAAATGCACCCGATAATGATTGATACCTACATTATCCAACCTGAATTGACTACATTATATGAGTTCCTCCATTTCTATCACAAAATAGCCACATTAAACTTGGGTCACACATGAATGCATCTTGTATTTGTTATAGTACAACTGTGCCACATGACCAATAGAGTTATGGATCACATAATTATAGTCACAAGAATCTGTTCCTTGGTTGTGATCTTATGGTGATTCCACACAACAAAATATGGAAATGAAATTCTCAAAACCCCAAACCTCTAAAATGAAATCTGATGAGATGTTGCTTTAAAATATGATTTTCAAACTTGGAACTACAAATCTAACTTCACAACTAAATTCTACAAAAAGACAATGACTACCCTCAACCTGGCAATATCTTCTTGAATTTTTTCTGATTTTTCCCAAGAAAATCATCCTTAGTTCTCCACAAACTGTCTCAAGTAGAGAAAAACACTGTCACAATAAATCAGCGAACTCACTTTTCTTTATGTCAGCCACAATTTTATTTTTTTCTTATTTTTCATGTTTGTCAAAATTTCGACGAAACTACTAGTCAAAATTTTGACAAACGTCGGGGATAAACTTTTAAAATTTTGAAAATTACACATCAAATTTTACAAGCACCCAACAATACATCAAATTATACATATCTCGTCAGAAATTTTTGTTGGATTTTGCAGTCAAATGA
Organism: Sequoia sempervirens; assembly: GCA_007258455.2. Taxonomy (NCBI): domain Eukaryota; kingdom Viridiplantae; phylum Streptophyta; class Pinopsida; order Cupressales; family Cupressaceae; genus Sequoia; species Sequoia sempervirens. The sequence goes on along the minus strand of VDFB02273125.1, from coordinate 59,422 downwards.
GTTAGTGTCCTCATTTTTTGTTCTTATACTTAACCTATAGAACTCCTTGGTATATGCTTGCACATGTAGATCCTTTTGCCTAAGATTTTAAATTATTTTAAGTAATTGAACATTGTAATCATTTGGAAGTAACTTACCTTTGATTTTTTCCTTCATTCTCTCCCAAGAAGTGATCTTATCCTTCCTCTTTTTCAACCTTTCTTCTTGCATAAAGTTCCACCACAACAAAGCATGTTCTTTCAACTTGGTTTTTTCCTTCTTCACCTTGTGTTCTTCATCTACCTCTTCACTTTCAAACAATTCTCCATGGCCCCTATCCAATCCAAGAGCTCTTCACCATCTAGTTTACCCCCATAAATAGGCAAGTCCATTTTTCCATGTCCATCACCTTTCACAACCTTCAAAAGCTTCAACATTCTCATATCTTTTGGATCCAACTCTTCCTCTTCACTAGGGGTTTCCTCCTCTTTAGAATCACTCTCATCCGTATCCACTCTAGTTTTAGACTTTAATGGAGCAACCTCTTTCCTCAAGGATTCTAATTCTCTTTCCTGGCTATCAATCTTCCTAGAAATAATACTTCCCTTAGGAGGCATATTGATTCCTCCAATTACACCTTCTTCTAGCACTCAAACCTTAAAACTTCTTCCTCAAGGGGCCTAATCCCTTTGCTTTGATACCAAAGGATAGAAAAAAAGGTGTTTATGACTCAAACTAACACAAAGTGATTAGGTTCACTCAAGAAACCAACCCCTTCAACACTATCCACTCAACTTTTCTTAAACACACTCCAAGTGGCTTATAGCCCTCAAAACTGACTTATGGGGATATCATTTAGGGAATTTCATACAAATGCCAACCAAACACCTTCTGAGATCCACTTTTGAGCCTAACACAACCTAGAAAAACATTCCATGATGTTTCTTAAGAACAATTTAGAGAACCAATAGATTGCCCCTATTCTAGGTCACCAAATAACCCTCTTTTACAAAGGAGGTGCCTCCAAAACAACAAGTTATCACCAAAACTCAATGGAAAGTGCTTAATTGGGTTTCTAAACACCAAAATTCACCCTCATACCTTGAAATCATGACCTTTAAGACGTTGATCCCTGAAACCCTTAGTTTGCATACAATTAATAAGGGTTTATTGAAACTTGACTCAACCAAGCTTATCTGACCCAATCAATGCTTCCAACAGATCAAGAATGGTCTACACACACTTAATAAACCCTTACATAGACAATACCATTATCAAATTTCTAAAAACTTGAATCAATTCCCCATTTACACTTGGAGAATAATGCATTTTTTCCCTAGGGCATCATCCAAAACCTAACAAATCACTTCCTTTGCCCTCTAGACCATGGAAAAATATAACTTAACATGTAAGAAGTCATTCCACTAAGTTACAAGCAAGGACATTGGGTGGAATGACTTAAGGCTTGATTTAGACTCCAATAAAACCCTTGATTGGTTTTTAACAAGCATTTTCAAAAAATTAATGAACTCTCCCATAAATCTTAATGAAATCCTCTCAAACCTGCTTCAAATGATAGATAATCCATGCCACTATAGAATACAAGAAGTTTCAAATCACACTTAGACTGTACGGGCTCGTACAATCTCTGTAAAGAATAGAAAAATAGTTAAATTAAAGAAATAATCGTTGCTCTTGATATTGAAACTTCAAAACAATCCTCAAAAACCTTTTTTTAGCCTTTTTGAGTCCTTTTATACATATTTCATTCATATCCAACTAAAAAAAATCTATAACTACCCTTTAAACTACGATAACCCTTCACATTCTTAAAAAGTTGCATTTTGTGCAATTTTTTTGTTGACAACTTTTTGCCTGTTTGCAATATTTGCATCTTTTGACTCTCTAATCACTTAAAACATTAGTAATGATCTATCTAGACCTTATTAAACCCAAAAAAATGAACTCACACTGAAAAAGTTAACATTTCACCTACCTAGAGCCCTTTTTTCAACATTGACAACTTCTTGACATGTTTATAATCATTTACAATATAGACCAATAAGACACCAAAGTTACTAATTACATCAAGAATGGTCTCATTAGAACTTATTTAGAATCAAAACACTCAAAAATTTAAAATCTTGTTGGCCTCCTACAATGATTTAACAACTAAGCCCTTACAACTATGATTCAAAGATTGGACATCTAAACTGAATAGCCATTTCAATCATCATGAAGGTGCATTTAACTTGTCAACCTAGGGATGTGAAATTGAAATGGGTCAACACAGTATGTGTACTAAGGATCCAAAGTAGCCATACTCATTCTACAACTAAGAAAAACATAATAATGAAGTTAAATTGCTTAGAAAGAAATAACATAAGTGTTGAACATCAACCAATGACTATGCTAAGCTGAAATGCATGACAAAAACAAAAATTTGAGAAAACAAATAAGAAACTACTGTTTGCTTTGGCTGCAAGAACAGTCACATAATGGAATTCTAGTGGCTACAAGAATAATCAATGCTAGATTCTTAACTAATTATTGAACAGGAAGTAATAACTAAACTAAACTAAAGAATGAAATGCTCACCAAGTGGGCCCCCTTGGATGAGTATCCTCTAAAACTAATTTAAACTTAGATGCACGAACTTATAACTTCATCTTATTCATTGAAAAACATGAGTACAATATAGTAGTGTAATTGTATTGCTAAAATCTAAGAATGCAAGTACATAATCAGATCATGCAACCTTCTAAGAAGGAGCATCTGACTCTTATCTATAGGAAAAGAAGCTACTAACTAAGCAAGTCAGTCAACTCCACGAATTGGGAGGACACCATTTTAGGGAAAGTAGAGAAAGTGGAGAGGTGGTTGTGCATGCACAAAATCTGGTCAAATGTGCTTGCCTCAATGTAGATTTAGCACAACAGTAATGCCTATATTCACTCAATAGAAATAAAGATCATTTACAAGGTGGTTACAAGTCAATTTTCATGAGGAATCTCTTGTCATCAACCTCTTTGAATGATTCCCTTCATTAACCTTTGCATGACCACTTTGTTAATCGTTATGGTGAATGACTAGCTGGTGGAATCTTCTCAATTTAGTGCCCTCAAATCATATTTGCATGAAAATATTAGTATGCACACTAATCACATATCTATAACTATCTTAAAGAAAATTCACTAATCCACATGTATAATTAACACAAATAGTCCATATAACATGTCAATGTCATTAAGGATTTGTAGAGTTAAAATTAGGCCCAATGTCTATGGTTTTGAGGAAATATCAACATTCAAACATCAAGGTTCATGAAAATTTCAATAAATAGATCATAAATTCTACCAAAATTAAACCATAAACTAGACTCATCATTCCCCCCAACCTAAGGTTTTTCTTGTCCGAAGGATTGTTCTTCTACTTAGTCAAAGACCTAAAATTTGCAACCGCCAACTATCCTACATCACTTTTTACTGTACGTGAATCAGGATCCCAATAGAACCCTTGTTGTTTGTTCAATCTATTCCATCTTTGTCTCTCTGTAGCAATATCATAGTGGTAGGACCTTTAATTTGGCATGGGCCACATCAGGATGGTGGGCTGAAAAGTCAGTGGAAGCTAGAATCATCCTTTTTTCCTTCCAATCTGTATATATCTATCAATTCTCTTAAGTGATGCAATGTAGTTCTATATAGAGTGGGGCTCAGATTACTTTAGCTCATCACTTAGGCTGACCCATCTTTGTGACATGTATCTCTTCATAGTTTCCTCTTTTTCTTTTGCCACCACCTCATATTCACTGTAAACTGCTTCTATCCAAGGAATAATCCTATTACCATAGCTAGGTATGAGAAGAATTCTATTCCAATCTTTGTAAATGTCCCTTGGGTTTCTTGATTCATCCCTGATGGGCAGAGGGATGTTGGATTCCATTTACTTATAAGCCCCATATTTTTGTCCCCAACTGATCTCATTATATACCAAGGAAATAAATTCCCTTAATTGGAAATCCCCAACATATAATAGTGGATTCCAATCATGATCTTGAGTCACAACATAGTTGTGCAAATAGAATTCACACAACAATTTTTTCATCTCACAGGAAGCAATCTGATAAGCATTGAAAAATTCAATAGGAGTCTTAATAGAAGGGTTCAAACCTGAGACAATCCTTGCTAGCTTAAAAGAAAGATATTTCTCCTTCAAATGCAAATTATAAACCCTTGGAGGGCCCCTACATTTTACTATCTGGGGTACCAAGGCTGTCATATCATCCACCTTCTTCTTTAAAGTAGTGATTTTTGCATCCTTGTCTTCAATCTCTTCATCTTTCTTTTGAATTTCTTTCTTTAGCCTACATTTCTCTTCTTTCCATTCCTCTTACCTTCTTTGCATCTCTTTCCATAAATGCATAGCTACCATGTGCATTGAAATATCAGAGGGGGTTATGTATTCCTACCATCATTTTTCCTAGCATTGATGTTTGCTCTTCATATAGTACCAACTGCAGGGATTCAGGCTGTTCAATCAATTCTAGTTGTACGAACTCTTGTTCGTGTTCTTGCTCATGCTGTAGGATCTCTTGCAATAGGAAATACTGATTTTCCTCATACCCTTGATTCTCAACTTGTTTTGCAATATCAACAAGATCTACCAGTGTTATGTTTGTTGCTTTCTCAAATATATCCTCTTCCTTGACATTCACCTTCCCAATTGGAGCTTTTGTGTCCCCCTATTATACTTCTCTAGACTTCGGGCTTTCCTGTGGGGGAATATCAAAGGTAGGCCTGACTAGTCTTGATTTCCTAGGAGGGCTTTGACATTTTTCCTTGGCTACAAGATGAGCAGTGTCAACCTTCTGCTTCCTAGAGCTTGGTACTTCTTTTTTCTGCTGGTTGATTTTTAGGTTTTCCTTTTCTTATTTCTACTTCTCTCTTTTGTGCCCTAGTTTTCATTAGGATTCCAAGAGGGACATCATCATCAGAATCTAGAGAAGAAATTTCTTTGTTTGAGTGCTTTGTCTTAGAAGAACTAATCTCTATGGTATGTTTTTTGTAGGATGGTTTGCACTAGGGCTTGCACTAGAGGTTGAAGCACTAGGAGTGGATTCATCCGCACTCAATCTCCTGCTCGACCTATGGGGTTGAGGTAAAACCATAGGTTGCAAATGATTTGGTCTAATTTGATCAATATTTACAAATTCTTCCCAAGTCATCTCAGATACATCATGCAGAGACTTCTCAACTAACAATTTAATCAAATAATGGTGGGAAATGGAATTGTCCCTACCTCTCTGAGCCTGACTGCCATGATTTAAAGAAGGTGGTATAACATGTTCAACACATTCATCCTCCTCTTGTGCCTCATGTGATTCAAGAGTTTAAAGTGCATGAAATGTAGATTCAATTGGAATCCTTCATAGGTGACATATTTTATAACATAAACAATTATTTGCTTCCATGGCTCAGGAAAAGAGGTCCTTTTTGCACCTTGTTTTTCCACACTCAATGGAGGGTCACCAGGTTTTGTAAATTCAACCCTAGCTAACCTGGCATCTCTAGAAGCAAGATAATTTTCACTATCGGTAGGCAACCCTATAACCTTTGCAATTATTTCTTTAGTAGCCAATACGTCCAGCCCTTTTACTGTGGCTTTTCCTTTAGACAATGTCTTGGAAACTTCTAATGCAATGTTTTCATTAAAACCATTTAGCTATAGGAAGTAGTCTAACTAGCTGCAGTTTCTGAATTTAGATTGTGAAGGTACATCCTACAGTAATACGCCATGAATTGTGGGTTCATTCCTGATTAATCCACCTCCCATTATTCAGTTGTCTGCAATCAAACAATTGCTCTACAAATTTTTCCTTCATACAACACTGCCAAATTTCCAACACCAATGTTGTCTGAATTTTTCTTTTCTATTTTACCTTTTTCTTTCTTTCTATTTTACCCTTTTAGTGACTTAAGGTTATGACAGGATCAATAATGGTAGTAAATGAGTAATAAAAGAAGGTTATGATGGAGAAAAATGGTGGTGGAAGTTGGTGTCACCTCACACATACGAGTCGTCATCTCACTCATAATTCAAATTGGCTCGATTTAAGCTTTGCTGATGTAGACTAGTATGGACTGAAACATGGGAAAAGCACTCACATATTTTTCCACCCCCAACCTAAATTTGAGAATGTGTCCTCACATGCGAGGTGGTAGGGATGATTTGATAGGGACAGGGAATAATGACATGCTATGGTGAATTCCCATATTAATTCAAATCAATTAAATGAATGTAATAAAGACAATTAATAGATAGCAATTAATGCAGACATACTTAGATTCATGGAAGATTCGTTGCAAAGATCATGGAGAAAGTATCAGTTTCCTTTTAAGAAATAAGTTGAGCAATTAATGAAAATGAGGTGGAATGAGGTGAAGTGGAATGAAGTGAAGTGATGGAAGAGTGAGAAAGGTGGATATGGATGGGTGGATGGGTGGATGGGTGAAGAAGTGGATTCTGACAAAAGTGGAAATCTTTATTATGACAAGTACATACCTTAAATAGGCAAAAGGAGGGACACTAGGTCCACTTCCCTCAGTTTTAGGAAGCTCAGGTGTTGCATGATGAGTGAATTTCTACATGAAATCCTCTTTGGAAGTTGGCTTGTGATACAATTTGAGGCAATGACCATTGAAAAGCAACTTGAATTTGATAGGGTCAATGGTAGTAAGTTATACAACACCATTTAGGTATACTTTACAATTTGAGGCAATGACCAGTTGAAAAGCAACTTGAATTTGATAGGGTCAATGGTAGTAAGTTATACAACACCATTTAGGTATACTTTAGCAACCTCACATGGTCCTAGTCACCTTGTCTTGCAATTTTCTTGCATTATCCTGATACCTTGAGTCATAGAGCAAGGGCCAATCTCTTGGTTGGAATTTCTTGCCCTTGATGAATTTATCATGCCACTTGATTCTTTGATTCTGCACTACCTATGTGTGATGCAAGGCTCCTCTCCTCATCTCATCCAAAGCATTCAGCTGCATGATTCTTTTTCTTTGTTCCTCAGAGATATCCATCCCTAAGTCTATTACAGTCCTAAGAGTCTTATGTTCAAATTCAATGGGCATCATGGCTATCTTTCCATACAACAACTCAAAAGGAGTGAAGTCTATAATTTTCTTCTAGGTTGTCCTATATGCCCAGACAGCTTCTGGCAGCCTATTTTCCCAATCCTTTTTATGAATAGAAACTATTTTGGTTAGGATGGCTTCAATCTCCCTATTAGTCACCTCAACTTGGCCATTGGCCTGGAAGTGATAAGGAGTAGACTTCCCATATCTTATGTTGTACTCATTGACTAGTGTTGCAACAAGGGTTGATGTGAATTGAGCCCCTTGATCAGTCACTATCTCTCTTGGAACTCCATACCTTGTGAAAATATCTTCATAAAGAAATTCAATAGCCTTATTGTCTCTTGCATGCTTCATGGCCTTAACTTCTACCCACTTAGTTACATAATTAGTGCAAACTAAGTTATAAGACTTACCATTTGATGGAGGGTCAATGGGTTCTACAAAATATAGTCCCCATTTGTTGAATGGAGTGATTACTACCTAAGGGAAAAGTGGCATCTCATCAGATTTGGTCGGTCTACCCATCCTTTGGCATCGATCACATTTTCTTGTATACCTTCCTACATCCTTGTGGAGTGTTGGCCAGTAATATCCTATGTTCAAAATCTTCATTGTTGTCCTCTTGGTTACAAAATTTCCTCCACATGGTTTGTTGTGGCATGCACACAAAATATCATATGTCTCATAATCTATCACACATCACCTCATGACATGGTCTGGTCCAGAATAAAACAAACATCCAACAATCCATGAAAAAGGAAAATATTTTTCAATGAGAACCCTTCTCTATTTTGGAGAGAAGTGGGGAGGAACTCTCCCTATGATGAGATAGTTAGCTATGTCAACATACCAAAGTGTTTGCACATTGATGGAAAACAAGTGCTCATCAGGGAAAGAGTCATTTATGGCTTGATTATCTTCTGATGTAGTCAACCCTGAAAGAAAATCTGGAACAACATTGGCCTTCCCTAGTTTATCTACAATGGTTATGTTAAACTCTTGCATCAATAATAACCTTCTTTCCAGCCTACCTATGATCAGGGGTTTATTCATGAGATATCTAATGGTTGCATGATTGGTATGCACAAAGATTTGATAGCCTATTATGTAGTTCCTAAATTTGTTCAAGGCATAGATCACTGTCAACATTTCTTTTTCTTTCACTGTATAGTTGAATTCAGCTCCTTGCAAGTTTTTGCTAACAAAATAAATGGTATTTTCAATAGCTCCTTCTTTCTGCCCTAAAACTTCCCCTATAGCATAGTATGATGCATCTGTATGGATGTGAAAAGGAATCTCCCAATTAGGTCCTTTGAATATAGGGCCATGAGTCAAAGCTGCTTTGAAATTAGAAAATGCTTTGTCACAGTCTTCTGTCCATTGAAATTCAACATCTTTGGTGAGAAGAGTATACAATGGTGCTACTATTTTGCTAAAATCCTTGATGAATCACCAATAATAGACTGCATGTCCCAAGAAACTCCTAACATCTTCTTTTTTTGCAGGTGTGGTCAGATTTGTGATCACCTCAATCTTTTTAGGGTCTACTTGAATTCCTTTGTGTGAGATGTAGTGGCCTAAAACTACACCTTCCTACATCATCACGAAATACTTTTCACTATTTAGAGATAAGATTGTGATCTTCACATCTCTATAGGACTCTCCTGAGATTTTCCAATGCCTGATTGAAAACAACACCATAGGTGGTAAAGTCATCCAATCATAAGAAATGTCTGAAAATATGCTAATGACTACCCTTTGAAAAGTTGCAAGTGCATTGCATAAGCCAAATGGAAGTACCAAGTAGGCATATGTTCCCCATAGACATGTAAAGCTAATCTTCTCTTGTTCCTCAGGTGCAATTTGGATCTAGTTATAGCCACTGAAGCCATCTAGAAAATAAAAGTATTACTTTCCTGCAAGTGAGTCCAAGACTTGATCTATGAAGGGTAAATAAAAATGGTCCTTTTTGGTGGCATCATTAAATTCCATGTAATCAACACAAACTCACCATTTCCCTCCTTTCTTCGGCACAATCACCAATGGATACACCCACTGGCTATCTGAAATGGGGTAGATAAATCCTGCTTCTAGTAATTTTTATAGCTCTCCTTTTACAATTTCTCTTGGTGCAAGGTTAATTATTTTTTGTGGCTATCTAACTGGGGTATAATCATCTCTAATGTAAATTCTATGAGTGCAAATCTTAGGGTCCAATCCCTTCATATCATGATAGTCCGATGCAAATGCATGTTGGTGGGTCTTCAGTAAAGTTGTTAATGTCAACTCTTGTTCTTCACTCAATTTGTTGTTGATGTTCATATGTTTTCCTTCTGCCACTTGCACTTGTGTAGTTAACTCTATCATAGTTACTTTATTAACACATGGTACCTTGAGTTCATATGGAAGCAATGTATGGGACATACTTGTTGCTGTAGGAGGTCTGGCTATAGAAAGAGTGGCTGTAGGAAGAGTAGGCAGAAGTGTCCTAACTAGAACAACAAAATGAGAAGATATTTCCTCCACTTCACAATGATTCTGAATGATGTTACCCAATAATTCATCTTCATCTTGTAGTTGCATAAAAGAGCTTATGTGTAACAACATAAGCTGCACCACAAAATTAACTTCCTTGGCCTCTTCACCAACGTGTGGCCATACGGGATTATCCTCAACATGGGATGGCTGAGCAAGAGGATAAAGAGTAAGGTTTTTGGTGCTCTTTCCATCATAAATGGTCATGTCTCATATCTTGCATCCAATATATGCATTTTTTTTTCTAACCATGGCCTTCTAAGAATAATGGGTTACCTTCCTAGTGTGGCTTTAGGAGAAAGAATCATGAAGTCTATTGGGTACTCCCATGAGTCTATAATTCTCACAAGATCCTCTATTATACCATCAGGCTTAACAGTAGAACTATCAGCAAGTTGGAGGATAGTAGGAGTAGGTCTCATGCTTGCAACATTTAGTTGTTGCAGGATATCCTTAGTCATTACATTTATTGTTGCTCCCAATTCAATTAGAGCATTCTTTATTTGGATCCAATTTATAACAACTCCTACCACAAGACTACTTGGGTCATTGTACTTAGGGACAATCACTTTCCCAAGCAAAATTTCAGCTAGATTCCCCACCACATGAACCAAAGTGGGGTATTTCTTTTTCCTGCCTGGCTTCTTGAGGCATGCTTCCTTGATTTCCTTACCATTTATTAGAACATCTTTTATGGCCTAAAATAGGGGTATCTGGACACATATATGCTTCAGCTGATCGATAATGTCAAATGTTGCTTCCTCCTTTTCTTCCTTCTTATTAACTTCCAATCTCTGAGAAAATGGTGTTTCTTGTTCAACCTACTTGATTGGGACTAGTTCAAGACTTTTAGGTGCACTTGACTAAATGGGTGTATTTAGATGCTCCTCTTCTTCCACAGGAAGCTCAGTGATAATGGGTGTGGAAGGAGCTAGAATAGTAGTTCCTAAACACAAGTGGATGTTACTCACACTCATAGTATATGCAGGGAATTGATTTGAATCAATGGAGTATACAGGTTACTGTTGTGGTATATTATTTGGATTGGGTGTGGGCTAAGCTGATAGCTGAGTAGGTTTAGGTGGATTTGAGCTTGAAATAGTAGGAGGAGGCATTATAGCAGGTTGTTGGGGCTGAGAAGGTGGCTGCATGTAGCTATTTGACTGGTTTGGCCATTGTTTTCCTCCCCTCCATTGATTTGTTTGTTGCCAATTTCCTGGGGGCAGCTACTAATTTCCTTGAAACTACTACCAATTTCCCTGAGGTTGTTGCCACTAGGTTGGATATTTTTAATGATTAGGCCAAGTATTTGTAGGGTTACTCCAAGGTTGTGGTGGATATCCTCCATAGTTGGATGGATATGGGGGCTTCCATTGGTTACTAGGTGAATAAGAATTGAAATATGGCCTAGCAAAAGAGAGTGGATTTGGTGGCATACCTTATCTTGGAGCCCAAGGCCTCCTTATTGAAACATAGTAGACTTGATTTTCTTCAATTTGAATTGGCTTGAAATTGAGTACAATCTACTTGATTTAAATATTAGCTACCATCTTGCATTTGCAGTCCTTCTTTTTTCTGCAATGGGGGCAATACTATGCCAATTTTTCCTCTGCCTCCTCTTGTTTCTTCTTGGCCTAAACTGTATCCAATTAAGTAGCTAGATTTTTTATCATATCTTGCTTGAAATTTTCCAAAAAATGAGTAATCTCCATTCTTGAAACTCCACTGGTAGATGATTTACCCATAGAAGATTGGTAAGCTCTTCCTTTATTTGAAGCTTCCCTAGAGTAGTTCTAGCTCATCTTCTTGATATCCTCCCAAGGAACTTGGGAGATATCTCCTCCTCCCATTAGGTCCAAGGCATCAGTTTAGTTGTAATTAATTCCTCTCAGGAGAAACAAATTTTGTGAGTCTTCATTAAGTGTATGATGTGGAGATTTTTGTAGGAAAAATAGAAACCTTGTAATGTAATCCTCTAGGCTCTCATCTTCCTTCTATTATATCCTAAAAATGTCACCTCCTCTCATGTCACTACCCCTGCAATACTCCTTGTATTTCTCAGGGAATTTTGTCTTCATGTCATCCCATGTCTCCACAATATCTCTACCTAGGATCATGAACCATCTTAATGCAACTTCTTTCAGAGTGGTAGGAAATAGCTTAAGCCTATGGGCATTGGTGGTATAGTTATAACTCCTATAGAGTATGTCAAATTCGGACAAGAAGATATCGAGATATTTTGTGACAAGTCCATTGAACTTAGGAAGGACTGAAGTAGGAATATTTTGAGGCTGTCTATTTCATTCTAATGAGCAATGGGGAAATGAAAATCCAATTGTTTAGGTTTGTTTCTATTTGCATCACCCATGACTGCATGATGTAGTTCCAAAGCAAAGAGATTCTCAAGCTGATTTTGGTCTTCAAAGGAAACTTCAAAGCTAGTCAAATCAATAAATGCATCAACAAAGGGTTGTGGATCTTCTTCCTCTTCTTCTCTTGGCAGCTTCTGATATTCAACTAGTTGGAATGGATCAAGATTGTTAGGAAGGAATCTCCCATAAGCATCTCTTCTCCTTCCTCTATGCATGCGGTATCAGCTCACTATCAACTAGCTCACACAAAGAATTGGTAAAGAATAAGGGGGTTCATTACTTCCTAAATGAGGGGCATACTAAGAACAACTTTCAAAAATACTTCAGCAAGAAAAAATATCATTTACTTCAAAGAACTCCCTAGTTTGACACCATTCCCAACAACACCAAAAATGTTGGCCTCCTACAATAATTTAACAACTAAGACCTTATAGCTATGATTCAGAGATTGGACATCTAAAATGAATAGCCATTTCAATCATCATGAAGGTGCATTTAACTTGTCAACCCAGCGACGCGAAATTGAAATGGGTCAACATAGTATGTGCACTAAGGATCCAAAGTAGCCATACTCATTCTACAACTAAGAAAAACATAATGTTGAAGGTAAGTTGCTTAGAAAGAAATAGTATAAGTGTTGAACATCAACCAACAACTATGCTAAGTTTAAATGCATGAAAAAAATGAAAAATATGAGAAAACAAACATGAAACTACTCTGTCTGCTTTGGTTGCAGGAATAGTCACATAATGGAATTCTAGTGGCTGCAAGAATAGTTAGTGCCAAATTCTTAACTAATTGTTGAACATAAAGTAATAACTAAACTAAACTAAACTAAAGAATGAAATTCTCACCAAGTGGCCCCCCTTGGATGAGTATCCTCTAAAAATAATGTAAACATAGATGCACAAACTTATAACTTCATCTTATTCATTGTAAAACATGAGTACAATAGAGTGGTGTAACTATATTGTTGAAAACTAAGAATGAAAGTACATCATCAAATTGCTCAACCTTCTGAGAAGGAGCATCCAAATCTTATTTATAGGAAAAGAAGCTACTAACCAAACAAGGCAGTCAACTCCGTGAATTGGGAGGATTCCATTTTAGGGAAAGTAGAGAAAGTGGAGAGGTGATTACACATGCACAGAATCTGGTCAGACGTTCTTGCCTCAATGTATATTTAGCACAATAGTAATGCCTATATTCTCTCAATAACAATAAATATCATTTACAAGGTGGTTACAACTCGATTTTTATTAGGAATCTCCCACCATCGACCTCTTTGAATGATTCCCTTCGTTGAGCTTTGCATGACCACTTTGTTAACCGTTATGGTGAATGAATGGTTGGCAGAATCTTCTCAATTTAGTGGCCTCGAATCATATCTACATGGAAATATTAGTATGTACAATAATCACATATTTGTAACTATCTTAAAGAACATTCATTAATACACATGTAGAATTAACACATATAGTCCATATAACATGTTAATTTCATTAAGGATTTGTAGAGATAAAATTAGCCCCAATGTCTATGGTTTTGAGGAAATATCAACATTCAAACATCAAGGTCCATGACAATTTTAATAGATAGATCATAAATTCTACCAAAATTAAACCATAAACTAGACTCATCAACTCTAACACCTAGAACCAACTCTCCATGAGACAACTAAAGGGAAAATATTGAAAATATTGGTGCTCCTACACCACTTTTTGAAATCTATATTGGAAAATTTGGAACATGTCTATAGAAACTACCAAGTTAGACAACTTTAAAAAAAAAATTGTCAAAAAACCAAATGGATCCCCCCCCAGAGAGATGGGGAAAACTAAATTTTTATGGGGTTGCAAAAGGAAACCTAGGATTGACTAGTGGTGGACGAGTGTTGCAATCTCCCAAAGCTAAAGTCATTGTTGGCTACTTAGGGGGATTTGGAGTGAAAGTGAATGATGTGGAAGAATCTATGGATTTGATATGGGGTGTCAAACTTGATCTCTCCATGGGTATAAAAAATATCCAAATAGAAGGTGATTCTAAACTAATAATTGGCTTGGTCAAGGGAAAGGTGAATTTGGGATGGTTTGTGGATGATATTATCCATTATATCAAAAGTCTTATTATGGGCTTTAATAGGTATAAATAATTCCATATCTATAGGCAGGGGAATAGAGTATCCAATGAAATGTATAACATAGGAATTAGTTTCAATTCATTGAGATGTTTAAAAAGATGCCTTATAATTTCAAATATATAATTTTATATATATGTTTGATAACATGTACCTTTAGGAAACACTTTCTCCCTTTATTTTTGGATGCATATGGACCAAAGATGATGACAAATACAAAATGATGACTAAATGGAAATTTGAATCTACTAGGGTGGCAATGACTAAAATCAAGTAAACTAACATGATTAAGTGGAATTCAAACTTTGATGATGGGAATGGTTATCATATGGACCCAGTGTCATTCCTTTCCAATGATTATACACCTTATACTTCCTATCAATTTCTTGAGGAAGTGATAAGGACTATTCAAAAAAATATATTTTGAATTTGCATGGTAAGGATGTGCGGAGGATTCTTCTTTTATATAGGATGGAGTTGGTATTAATTTTATGGTACTAAATAATAGTGGATTTTACTTGGGAACATACCATCATTTATTTTCATATGTTCTAAGGTTCTGTAACCTTTCCACTTTCTTCGAGGTGATTAATACTCTCTATTCTAGTATTTTTTGAATTTTCTTGAGAAATCAAAATATTTTTTCTAGCTCTAGAAGTCAAGGTGGAGTAGGTGTGATTATAGAAACACTTATTCCTATTCCTTGTTATAGTTTAGCCACCCTGTGAGGATTGTTGTGATGGGTGGAGATAAGCTTCATATAGAGCTAGTTTCTTTCAAAGAATTTGAAGGTGATGCCACCCTCTGGTACATATGCTATGAAGGTGGTATTACCCCTTTTATAGAATGCCTAAATTGCTATGAAAAAAACCTCTCCATCTAGTTTTCTAGTGGGTGGAACAATAATTAGGTGCAAATGGTAGGTATAAGAAATTTGAGGTGGGCCAAGAGATAATCTCATAGGCCACGAGGATGATGTGCAAAGGGATAAAATTAAAGAGGTAGAGTAAATCCAAGATAATGAAAATATGTCTATGTTATTTAATGAGGGAAAGGATCTAGCAAAATTGCATGAAGGGTTTGATAGAGAGAAGCTCCCACCTCCATGCCTGATAAGGTATGTTTTATGATAATGAAGTATTTCAATTTAGAGGGAAGATTTAACATATTTTATCATTACCACTTTTCCCTCTTGAATTATTTTCAACACAAAACCCTAATTATTTTTCCCTTCTACTTGATTACCTCTCTAGAATCATTGGTCAAAGAAGAAAAATATTTTTTTTCAAAAATTTCTAATACATTCCCTATCCCGCTCCACAAGGACTTTTTTTTTTGTATTGATTCCATCTTGCTTTGTGCCCTCTGAAACCCATAAGGTTCTACCTTATTGAAGATTCCCCACTAGTGAGTCCTTCTAGCAAGAAATTTGCTTCTCCCATTATGAAGTTTATGAAAATTAAAACTCAGTGCCTTGCTACTATGATGCCCTCCCACTAAAAAGGAAAATCCAAAAATCATGCCCCCTGTTGGATGTCAACTTGGAGTCTTCCCCTAATGTTGTTGGTTAACCTAGCTCTTATCTGGGTCTATCAAAAAAAAATTCTCCAAAGAACCCTTGTTCCTCCTCTGAGAAGGATGTTGTCATGTTGGGCCTTTGTAACCTTAAAAATATCCCCTTGAGGACTCTTGTTTTTGGGTCTCTTGGAAAGTGTACATTGCAGGGAATCTCAAAATTCCCAAATAAAAAAGGGTCTAATGAAATCTCTATACAGTTCATTAAAGAGGAGGATACTTTGATTAGGGAGGAAGAATTTATCACCAAGGTGAATGTGAAATCCAAGGAGGAGGAAGCCAAGATGAAAATGGTTATAGGAACAAGGGATAAGGTAGTGGTTCATATCGAGCATAATAAGGTTTGACTGGATTGTTGGTTGTATGACCCCTAACCTCAATATTAGGGAGATTTCTAGTGAGTCAATGAAAAGTAAGGAGAAATAAAATGGAGAAAAATATAAGAAAGAAGAGGAAGAGAATGAAGAAAAATACATTGAAGACCCTATTCTATTTAAGAAGAGGAATGCCACCCTCTCAAATTTAGATGAATTTTAAATTACCCCTAATGTTGAATTAGCCTAGAAAGGATGCAATAAATATGATCAAACTACTACAAAGATTGCTTCACTTAAGACTAAAGTGGAAGAACTGGAAGGAAAGTTGAAATTCCTTTCTCGATTCAGCTCTATGTTATGCATAGATCAATAGCCATGCTATGTGTCTCATAGGATATGGAGTTCAAACATCATGGAAAAGATATAGGGGCCAACACTAATACCAACTATGGGGAACTATACACATTTCTTATAAAGGACTGGGGACAACTTTTTTCTTAGTTCTATTTCTCTCTCAGCTCTATTTAGTTTTTTGTAAAAAAATGAACCTTTTTGTTAATGTGTTGTTAATGGCATGTTGCTAGTTTTTTTATCTTTCCTTGGTGCCTTTTGATGAGGGCCACATCACCCAAAACCCACAAAAATAACAACAAAAAATACCAACACAAAAGATGCAAGACAAAAAATTGATTCACTTTCAATTATTTTTAGAAAATGAAATTATAGATTCAAAGCTTACATGCTACAACCTCATATGCTTGATTTATTACAACAAAATCAACTCTAAAAATAAAATCTACTATTCAGAACCATAATCTGCACTATTAGGGCCACCTCCTACAACCCCCACTTAACCCTTTTTATTTTCCCCAATATCTGCCCTAGAATGTTCTAGAAAGTTCAAATTTCCCTTTTGTTTTGGCACAAAAAGTCTCACCGTTTGATTTCTAGCCTAGGAAGAAATTTTTAATGAAATTCACTTTTTAGAGGATCAACTTTGTGGGGCCATAAATTTTGATCTGGGTGTCTGATTCACTATTATTGCATATGGTTGGAAAGCTCTCGATGAGCTCTACAACACATGAACCCACCGTAGATCGGTTCAACCAACTTTTGAGTTGTTTTGAGGCCTCTAAAGTTTTATATCTGAATTTGAAGCTGCATTGGAGAAATTTCTCGGGTCGGAAACTTTAATTTCTTCCAATTCATTTTTTTGATATTGAGGTGATTCTTTTGTGACTAGAATTTTTTTTTTTGCTCTGCTCCTTGGGGTAAATTTTCACATCCATACAAGCCCGTTTAGGCTAACTTACTAAAAATAGTAAGGGCCCATTTTTTTCTATTTTTGATGTTTGATAGTCTTATACCCCTTAAGTGCCATCATGGGACTCAAAACAACTAAAGAAAATAAATAAATTTTTTTTTGGGTGATGCAAGATTTCCCTACACCGGTGGATGCTCTTACATCAAACACCCAAGGTAATTTGAAAAGTGACCCTGTCACTTCTCAGAAGTTAGAGAGAAACCAAGATGGTTAACCTTAGCCTTAGATAACCATGATGAATCTTCAACAGGCCTTCCTCTCCATTTCACCAAGTACTCTACATATTGCCTATTTCTTGTGCTTCTACCCACATGGCTATCTAGGATTTCTTCTATCTCTTCCTTCTTTGAAGTAGGTGTTGGAATTTTCAACTGTTCATTTATTGACCCCTCCTCTATATCACCTTCCTGATACTCTATCAAATCAGCAATGTTGAACATAGGAGAAATGTTTATTCCACTAGGAAACTCTACCTCATAAGCATTTCCTCAATCATGCTTCTCCAGGATCTTGCATGGTCCAAACTTCTTCATCTTTAACTTGTTGTATGTAGCTATTGGAAACCTTTTCTTTCACAAATGAACCATGACTTCATCTCCTACTTGGAACTCCTTATACCTCCTTTTCTGATATGCCTAAGCCTTATATTGTGAGTTCATATTATTGATGTGTTCACTTCTTCATGCAAATTCTTCAGGTGCTCAACAAAATCTTCAGCCTTAGCACTACTCTTCTCCCCCTTATCCATCTTTCTTAGTTTGGAAGCAGTTCTTGGACTACTCCCATACATAATTTTTAATGGTGATTTAGCAATGCTCCTATTGACATAATTATTATAAGAAAATTCTACTTGTGGTATAATCAAATCCCATCCCTTAGGTTATCTCCTACTATGAATCTTAGCAGGTTACCCAAACTCCCATTCACCACCTTTGTTTGTCCATCATTCTATCGATGGTGTGAAAAATTGAACTTAAAATTTGTATTCAACTTCTTCCATAATGTCCTCCAAAAATAACCAAAAAAATTGGTATTTCTAATTGAAACTATACTCTTTGGTAGACCATGTACTCTCACCACCTCTCTAAAAAATAACTCTGCAACTAAACAACATCACTAGTCTTATGACATAGAATGAAATGTGCCATATTTGAAAATCTATCCACCACCACAAATATGGAATCATGCCCTCTTTGTGTCCTTGGAAAAACAAGAACAAAATCCTTGCTAATATCCTCCGATGGCCTCTCAGGTATAGGTAATGGTTGATACAATCTAGTATTCTGACTTGTTCCTTTTTCCATCTAACATACTCTACAACTTTGTACAAACTTCTTCACATCTTGTTGTAATTGTGGCCAATAATAATTTTCACTGACAAGAGAAATGGTCTTATCTCGACCAAAATGTCTATCCAATCCTCCACTATGCTTCTCTTTGATTAGATTCTCTCTCATATAACTCCTTGGAATGCACAATTGGATTCCTCTAAACAACACCCCATCTTGGATTAAGAAGTCCAACCATCTCATCCTATCCAATGTAACAGGTTCCAAACAAGCCTTCAAGCTTCTACAAAGTGGGGATCTTCCGGATACAAACTCTTAAGTTCATTAAACCCAAAAACCTCTATATTCATCTCTATCAACAAATTTTTCCTTCTATTTAATGCATCTACAACTTTGTTTTACCTTCCACTCTTGAGCTTCAAAAGAAAAGTATAAATCTGCAAAAACTTAACCCATTTTAAGTGCCTTTAATTCAACTTTCCTTGACTATTGAGATACTGTAAAGCTCGGTGATTAGTATATAAAATTCTTTTGGAAACAAATAGTGTCTCCATTTATTCAAAGCCTAAACTATATCATAAAACTCTTCATCGTAGAAAAAATATTTCTTCTTGGCATCATTTAAATTCTCACTAAAATAGGCAACAGGCTTACCTTCTTAACTCAAAACAACTCCTATGAAAGTGCCACTAGCACCACAATCTACCTAAAATACGTTATTGAAATCTAGATGGGCCAAAATAGGTTGCTCTATAACTTTCTCCTTCAACATATCAAAAAGTTTGGCTGCTCCTGTAGTCTACTTAAACTCTTTTATATCCCCTCTCATTGCTTCAGTTAGAGGTGCACAAATACTACTGAAACTCTTAATAAACTTTATGTAAATACTTGTTAGACCATGAAATGATCTTACATCTGTAATACTCCTCGAGGTAGGCCATTCAATGATATATCTCACCTTCTCTAGATCCATTTTGAGATCCTCTGCTGAGACAACAAATCCTAGATACACCAACTCCCTTTTCACAAAACTACATTTCTTCAAATTAATCAATAGCTTCTCCTCCCTTAGCTTCTTAAAAACTTTTTGAATATGCATTAGGTGCTCCTCCAATGTCTTACTAAAAATAAAAATATCATCCAAATAAACAATAACAAATTTTCCTAAATTTTTTTTTAATAACTCATTCATAAGATGCATAAATGTGCTTGGTGCATTGGTTAGAGAAAAAGGCATGACTAACCACTTGTACAAACCCTCCTTAGTTTTATAGGTTGTCTTCCATTCATCTCCTTCTTTGATATGGATATGGTGATATATTCTCTTCAAATGTATCTTCGTGAAGTACTTAGCTGCACTAAAAAAATCCATAATGTCATCCATCCTTGGCAAGGGGAATCTATAATTGATGGTGATCTTGTTGATGGATCTAGAATCTATACACATCCACCATTCCCCATCATTCTTTGGTGCTAGTACTATAGGTACTGCACATGGAATCAAACTCTCTTGAATCAATCATTTCCAAAACAACTCTTGAAATTCTATGTTCAACTCTTCACCCTCTACTGGAGTCATACGATGAGCTTCCTTATTTGAAAAACTGGCTCCAAGTGATGAGCCTAGGTTTTGGTCCAATTTTGGGTAGAATCTATAGTTTATTTGTTGGTAGATGTCATGGACTTTAATATTAAATGTTGGTATTTTCATAATGTTTCTGTCAAACCATTGACATTGGACTTAATCCTATCTCTGCAAGCTTTAATGACATTTGGCATATTATGTGGATTATCTATATTGATTTTGCATGTGGTTAATGAATGTTCCTTAAGGTGGTTATAGATGTACAATTATTATGCGTATTGATATTACCATGTAGATTTAATATGCTGAGTTGAGGAAGACACCGCTAGCTGGGCATGCACCATAATGTCTAGCAAAGGAATCTCTCCAAGTCAAAGGAGGTTGATGACAAAAGATTCTTCATGCAACTGAATGTAACCGCCTTGTAGTGGACTCTAATGATCGAGCATGCATGGGCAAGACTGCTATGCTGAATTTTCATTTGGACCTGCATGTCTGACTAGATTCCATGCACATGTAACCACCATTGCTCCATGTTCTCTATTTTCCCTAAATGGCATCTTCCCAATCATGGAGTTGACTTCCTTGTTTAGCTATTAGTATAAATAATGATTTGATGCTCCTTCTTTTGGAGGTTGCACAATTTCATATTGTATTTGCACTCTAAATTTTTCAGTAATATAGATAAATTACTCTTTTGTACTCATGATTCACAGTGAATAAAATAAAGTTCTGAGTTTGAGCATCTGAGTTCTCATTAGTTTTAGAGGATACTTATCCAAGGGGCCCCACTTGGTGAGTAATCCATCTTCTTAGTTTAGCATTCTTTTAGTATTACTTGTTGTTTAGTACTTGGTTAGAAGTCTGGCACTAGCTATTCCTGTAGCCATTAGAATTCTATTTTGTGACTGTTCTTGCAGCCAAAGTAGATAGAGTAGTTTCTTGTTTGTTGCTCAGATCTTTATTCCTGTTATGCATTTCAACTTAGCATAGTCGTTGATTGATGTTCAAAATTTGTCTCATTCCTTTTCAAGAAATTTACTTTCAGTATTGTGTGTTCCTTAGCTATAGAATGAAATGGATACTTTGAGTTCTTAGTGCACATATTGTGCTGACCCATTTCAAGTTCATGTCCCTGGGTTGAAAAATTAAATGCACGTTCATGATGATTGAAATAGATATTTAGGTTATATTTCCAATCTATGGATCATGGTTGTAAAGACTTAGTTATTAAAATCATTGTAGAAGGGCAACATTTTTGGCTCCATTGTCGGGGATGGTGTCAAACTAAAAATTCTTTTGGAGTCATTGGTAGTTTTTCTTGTTGTAGTGTTTCTTAAAGTTGTTCTTAGTATATCCTCATTTAGGAAGTAATGACCCCCCTTATTCTTTACCAATTCTTTGTGTGAGCTAACTGATAGTGAGTGATACAACATACATAGAGGAAGGAGAAGGGATGCTTATGGGAGATTCCTTCCTAACAATCCTAATCTATTCTAGCTAGTTGAATATCAGAATCTACCAAAAGAAGAAGAAGAAGATCCACACCCCTTTGCTAATGCATATCCTAATCTGACTACTTTTGTAGTCTCCTCTGGAGATCAAAATAATCTTGAGAACCCCTTTGCTTTGGAACCACATCAAGAAGGCATGGGTGATGCAAATAGGAACAGACCTAGCCAACCAACTTTTCCTTTCCCCATTGCCCATCAGAATGAAGTTGACAACATCAAGAACATTCCTACCCCAGCACTCCCAAATTTTTATGGACTTGTCACAAAAGATCCTAATACCTTTTTATTTGATTTTAACATACTCTTTAGGAGTTATAGTTATACTACATGCCCATATGCTTAAGATATTTCCTACCACTTTGAAAGAGGCTACATTAAGATGGTTCATGAGCCTAGGAAAAGATACTGTGGAAACTTGGGAAGACATGAAGAAAAAATTCCTTGAGAAATACAAGGAATATTGCAAGGTCAGTGACATGAAAGGAAGTGGCATTTTCAAGATACAACAAAAGGAAGATGGGAGCCTAGATGATTACATTGCAAGGTTTCTATTTTTCTTGCAAAAATCTCCACACTAGACACTTAATGAAGACTCGCAAAAGTTGTTTCTCCTGAGAGGAATCAATGATAGCTAAATTGATGCCTTGGACCTCATGGGAGGAGGAGATATCTCCCAAGCTCCTTGGGAAGATATCAAGAAAATATGCTAGAACTACTCTAGGGAAGTTTCAAAGAAAGGGAGAGCTTACCAATCTTCCATGGGTAAGTCAACTACCAGTGGAGTTTCAAGAATAAAGATTACTCATTTGTTGGCAGACTTCAAGAAAGATATTATAAATAATCTAGCTACTTAGCTAGATACACTTCAGGCCAAGAAGAAGCAAGAGGAGGTAGAGGAAATGCTGTTAGAGTATCTCCCCCACTACAAACAAAAGAAGGATTGTAGATGTAAGATGGTAGCTAACCTTGAAAGCAAGCAGGTTCCACCTGATTTCAAGCCAATCCAAATTGAATAAGACCAAGTCTACTATGTGGCACAAAGGAAGCCTTGGGCTCCAAGACAAGGTATGCCACTAGATCCACTATCCTATGCTAGGCCATATTTTAATTCCTATTCATTTGGTAACCAATGGAAGCCCCTATATCCACCCAGTTATGGAGGATATCCACCACAGCCTTGGACTAACCCTCCAAATGCTTAGCCCATTCATCAGAGTTCTCCACCCCAATGGCAACAACCTTAGGGGAATTGGCAGCAATTTCAAGGGCATTGGAAACCACCTCCAGGAAATTGGTAGCAAACAAATCAATGGAGAGGAGGACAACAATGGCCTACCCAAACAACCAGTTACATGCAACCACCTTCTCAGCCCCAACAACCTACTATAATTCCTCCACCTGCTAATTCAAGCTCAAATGCACCTAAACACCCAATCCAAATAATAAACCACAACAACAACCTGCATACTTTGTTGATTCAAATCAATTCCCTACATATGTTGTTAGTGTAAGTGATATCCACTTGCATTTAGGTACTACTCTACCAGCCCCTTCCAATCCCATTATCACTGAGATTCCTGTGGAAGAGGAAGAGGAACCTCTGAATAATCCCATTCAGCTCAGCGTACCTAAAAGTCTTAAACCAGCCCAAGTCAAGTAGACTGAACAAGAACAACCATTTTCTTAGAGATTGGAAGTTTCCAAGAAGAAAGGAGAAGAGGAGGATACAAATTTTGATATCTTGGTTCAGTTGAAGAATATATGTGTCTACATACCTCTACTTTAGGCCATAAAGGATGTTCCAATCTATGACAAGGCAATCAAGGAAGCATGTATCAAGAAGCCAGGTAGGAAAAAAAAGGACCCAACTATAGTTCATGTGGTGGGATAGCTAGATGGCATCATGCTGGGAAAAGTGACTATCCCCAAGTATAATGACCCAGGCAATCTTGTGGTAGTAGTTGTTATAAATGAGGTCCAAGTAAAGAATCCTCTAATTGATTTAGGGGAAAAAATAAATGTAATGACCAAATACATCCTATAGCAACTAAATATTGCAAGCATGAGATCTACTCCTACTATACTGAAGCTTGTTGATAACTCTATTGTTAAGCTTGATGGTGTAGTGGAGGATCTAGTGGTAGTTCTAGACTCCTGGGAGTACCCAATAGACTTTATGATTATTTCTTCTAAATCTACACTAGGCGGGTATGTCGTTATTCTTGGAAGGCCATGGTTGGCAACCATAGTCAAGTGACATGACAATTTTAGATGGGAGGATAACTAAAAAGTTTGTTCTATATCCACCTACTTAGCCATCTCATGATGAGGATAATCCCGTATGGCCACAAGTTGGTGAAGAGGCCGAGGAATTTGATTCTATGGTCTAACTTATGATGCTAGTTAGAAGCTCTTTCATGCAGCTCCAAGATGAGAATGAAGTATTGGCTAACATTATTTAGAACCATTGTGAAGTGGAGGAAGCATCATCTTCTCATTCTGCTACTCTAGTTAAGACACTTCTGCATGCTCTTCCTGTAGCCACTATTCCTATAGACATCCTTCCTACAACCACTATTCCTGCAGACAAACAGCCTGGAACAATAGGTATGTCCGATACATTTCTGCCATATGAACTAAAGGTATCATGTGTTAATGAGGCAGCCATGATAGAGTTAATTACACAAGTACAGGTGTTAGAAGGAAAACATTTGAATGTTAATAGTAAATTAAATGAAGAACAACAATTGTTATTGGAAAATTTGTAAAGGACCTATCAGCATGCATTTGCATGGGATTATCATGATATGAAGGGAATGGATCCTAAACTTTGTACACATAGAATTTACATCAAAGATGATTGCACCCTAGTAAGGCAACCACAAAGAAGAATCAACCCTTCACTAAGAGAAATTATGAAAGGAGAACTACATAAACTACTAGATGCATGATTTATCTACCCCATTTCAAATAGTTAGTGGGTGTCTCCATTAGTTTTGGATACACTTGAAAGAAAGCAATAATTTTCTTTTCTAGATGGATTCAACGACTACAACCAGATCCAAATTGCACCAGAGGACCAGGAGAAGACTACATTTACCTATCCATAGGGGACCTATGCCTATTTAGTGCTCCCATTTGGCTTATGCAATGCACCTACAACTTTTTAGAGTGTAGTCATTAGCATATCCTTAGACATTTCTCATGATTGCATGAAAACTTATATGGATGACTTTACCACTTATAGTGTTGATTTCAATCAAGCATTGAAAAATCTCATAAGGGTCTTACAGAGATGTGAAGACCAAAACTTGTCCTTAAATAGTGAAGAGTGTTTCATGATGATGCAGGAAGGTGTAGTTCTTGGCCACTACATCTACCATAAGGGAATTCAAGTAGATCTTGCAAAGAATGAGGTAATCACAAATCTTCCCACACTTGCTAAACAAAAGGATGTTAGGAGTTTCTTGGGTCATGCAGGATATTATAGGCATTTCGTCAAGGATTTCAGCAAGGTAGTAGCACCATTGTACACTCTTCTCACTAAAGATGCTAAATTTTGATGGACTAAAGCCTGTGACAAGGCACTTTTTGAATTGAAGGTAGCTTTGACTTATGCTCCTGTACACAAAGGGCCTAATTGGGAGCTTCCTTTCCACATCCATATTGATGCATCATATTATGCCATAGGATTAGTCTTAGGATAGAAAGGAGTTATTGAAAATGCCATTTACTTTGTCAACAAAAATTTACAAGGAGTTGAATTCAATTATACAGTGATAGAGAAAGAAATGTTGGCAGTAATCTATGCATTGAACAAATTCAAACATTACATAATAGGCTACAAAATATTTGTGCACATTGATCATGTAGCCATTAGATATCTCATGAATACACCTTTGATCATAGGTGGATTGGAAAGATGGTTATTATTGATGTAGGAGTTTGATATAACCATTATGGATAAGCCAGGGAAGGCTAATGTTGCATATTTTCTTTCAAGGATAACTACATTAGAAGACAATCTGCCTATAGATGACTCTTTCCTTGATGAGAATCTATTCTCCCTCAATGTAAAAACACCCTTGTATGCTGACATAGCCAATTACTTGGTCATAGGTAGAGTTCCTTCTCACTTCTCTCCAAAAGAGAAAAGAGAACTCATTGAAAAATCTTTTCTTTTCTCTTGGATTGTTGGATTATTGTTTTATACTAGACCTGACCATGTCATGAGGAGATGTGTGAGAGAAGATGAGATATGAAATTTTGCATGCATGTCACAATGAACCATGTGGAGGACACTTTACAGCCAAGAGGACAGCTATGAAGGTTTTAAACATAGGATATTACTAGCTAACACTCCACAAGGATGCAGGAAGGTATACTAGAAATGTGATAAATTTCAAAGAATGGACAAACCAACTAGATCTAATGAGATACCAGTGTGCACTCAGGTAGTAATCACTCCATTTGACAAGTGGGGATTGGATTTTGTGGGACCCATTGACCTTCTATCAAATGGTAAGTCTTATATATTGGTATGCACTGATTATGCAACAAAGTGGGTAGAATTTAAGGCCATGAAGCATGCAAGAGATAACAAGGTTGCATAATTTCTTTATTAGGATATTTTCACAAGCTATGGAGTCCCAAGAGAAATAGTGACTAATCAAGGAGCACAATTCACATCAACCCTTGTTGCAACACTAGTTAATGAGTACAACATAAGGCATAGGAATTCTACTCCTTATCACCCACAAGCTAATGGCCAAGTTGAGGTGACCAATAGATAAATTGAAGTCATTCTGACTAAAATAGGAGCTATTCATAGAAAGGATTGGGAAAAAAAAATACTAGAAGTTGTTTGGGCCTATAGGACAACCTGAAAAACAACTATAGGCTTCACCCCATTTGAGTTGCTATATGGAAAGACAACTATGACGCCAGTTGAATTTGAATATAAGACTCTACAGACTACAGTAGATTTGGGGATGGATATTTCTAAGGCACAAAGAGAGAGAATCATGTAGCTAAACACTTTGGATGAGATAAGAAGAGCATCCCTGCAACATATAGAAGTAGTGTAAAATTAGATAATCAAGTGGCATGACAAATTTATCAAGGACAAGAAATTCCAACCAAGAGATTGGGTCCTACTCTATAAATCAAGATACCAGGACAATGCAGGAAAATTGCAGACAAGGTGGCTAGGACCATATGAAGTTGTTGAGGTCTTTCCTGATGGAGTTGTTCAACTTACTACCATTGACCCTGTTAGGTTCAAATTACTTTTCAATGGTCATCGCCTTAGATTATATCACAAGCTAGCTTCCAAAGAAGAGTTCCTGCAACAATTCACCCAATATTCAATACCCGAGCTTCCTGTAGCTAAAGGAAATTGACCTAGTGTCCCTCCTTCTAGCTAATTAAGGTACGTACTTCTCATTATAAAGACTTTCACTTATGTGGAATGATCCGATGGATATTTTTAGTGAAAATTGAAGTGTCTCCAAATCTCCAGATTTCAGCACCATCAGAAAGAGATTGATGTCCTGATTCCAACACAACTTGAATGGAGTCAAACAGAGCTACGGAGCCCAAGTTATTTCCGGTCAAAGTTCAATCAACAACTGGTCAACTTAGGGCCCAGGGCAAGAAAAAAGGTCAAAATTTGATGTCACCAAAAGTGGTCAAAATTGATTTCAATGCGAAGATCTCGACAAGTGCTTTTTGATGGTGTTTGTTTTGTGCAAATCAAAGCTCGTATGTGTGAGATATGGAAGGTCAAAGCTCGTGGTTGACTAGGTTGACTTGAAGGTACAATGATGATGTAAGCATGACGTCATCATGCTGACATGGATGAATCATGAGGTGACACATGGTGGCTTCCTGAAGTTACATGTGGCGAAAATTTGTTGGTCATGGCTTTATTCAAAATATAAAAATATAAAATATAAAAGCCTACCACTCCTCCCATTTAAAAGCCTTAATTTAAGGCCTACGTGAGAAAAAGTAGGTGGGGTCTTAATTTAAAACAAAACAAATTTACCCCTATTTAAATGGGATAAAACCCCTTTAATATTTAAAAATACATGTGGTTGGGAGATCCCCTTTTTAAGGGGAACTTAAACATTATTTTTAAAGAAATTTCCAACCAATTCATAATTATTAAATCTTAACAAAATCAAGCCCGTTTATATTCAAAGGTGAATTATTCATATCTCCTAATAAATCCTGAAACGGATTATGGAATAAAATTACAAGAGGCCATTCGTGAAGATTTTATGTAAAATTGGATGGATTATTTTAACGGGAGGATATCCCTATGTAAATAAGGGGGGATTTTTAAATAATATTTTCTATGTAAAGGGGATATTGGGAGGTTTTGAAAATCAATTGGTTATGAACCAATTTGAGTAATTTTTTTGTATAAAAAGGGTAGAATGGGGGGTGTGAGATTAAGTAATTTTTGAAGAATTTTTTGGCTAACTGCTGGAAGTGAATTTTTGAGAGAGTTGTGAGAATATTTCCAAGTGATAGTGAATTTGATCCTTATGCATTTGAAACTTAGTTAAGCTTGTTGCATTTGTTGAAGGATTTCTTTGTAATTCATTATCGTCCAAGGAGACAGAAATCTTGTAACAGGTGGAAGACCTTTTGTAATATTTTTCTGGAGATTAATTGGATCAGTCTCACTCCATTGGAGCGGACCCGTAGACATAGTCATGATTGTGGCAAACTCCGAAATCAAACTCTGTTTGCATCTCTCACTTTCTTTTTCTCACTTTCTTTCATTTTTTTGTTATCACTTTGTCATTTTAATTATTGTAATTATTTCCATGAGTTAATTTTGTATTAATTAACTTAGAATAATCATTGTAAAAATTAAGCATTCAATACTGTAAATAGTCTAGATCCTATATAGATCAAGATGGTATCAGAGCTCAGTTGACTATTATTGCAATTATTTGTTTTTTTTGAATGCTAACAAGATCCAGGATTCAGAAGGGTGAAGGCAAGCTCGAAGACTTTGATCCTGAGATCAGGAAGTGAAGAACATTTCCGAAGATGTCTATTTCTAGAATGGAGGTTCTTGAAGAAATCAGTGAGCAAGAATTTCGAAGAGCATTCCTTGAGATGAAGGCTAAGGTGGACATTCTTTTTCAAGAGAGACAAGAACGGAAGGAACGTGAAGAAGGTTCGTCGAAGCAAGAAGATCGCAAAGACAAGAAAGGGAAACATCATGATGGTGGAAAGCAACCAGATCACCCCTTTTCTTCTTCTCCTCCCTCTTCTCCTTCTCCATCTTCTCCTTATTCTATTTCTTCTAATCCTTTCAAGAGTGGGTATAAGCCTAAAATTAAGTTGGATGTAAAATTTGATTTACCAAAGTATTGTGGTGAACTTAATGCTGAAAAATTGGATGATTGGATTCAGCAAGTTGAAGTTTATTGTAGAGTCCAAAACCTATTAGATGATGTTGATAGGATCCAATTAGCTACTCTTCGGTTAGGAGGTATAGCTTTAACCTGGTGGGAGAGTAAGTCTAAGGCAGAAGTTTCACAGCATGGTAGAGCAGTTTAACTTGGGCGAGTTTGTTAATGCTCTTAAGAAGCAGTTTTATCCCCTAGGCCATATGCAACAGTTAATGATGGACTGGAAAATGTTTAGGCAAGGGAAGGGTCAATCTGTTCAAGAGTACACCCATGAATTTAGGAAAATGGCTATTGCTTTGAATGTTCCTTTGTACACCCAGGACACTTTGTTGAAGTAAATAGGAGGTCTGCATTCCTACCTTAGGCATTCTATTTTGGTTTTGAATCCTTGTAATTTAGATGAAGTGTCTGTACAAGCTACACACTTAGAGTCAAGGGGTAAAGGATCTTTTATTGATAAGTTTGATAATGATGTAAAGAAATCTTCTAAGAATGTAGAGACAGGGAAGGGAAAGAAGATGGCTACTGTCAAGAAGGATGACAAGCTTTCTTGCTCTCATTGTGACAGGAAAGGTCATGATGAAGATCATTGTTGGAAGTTGCATCCAGAACTGAGGCCTAAGTGGGCTCAAAGACAAAATCAGAAACAAAAAGGTAAGGAGAAAGCCATGAATGTTGTTATGGATCTTGGTTCTGATTTAGATGATGAGACTAAGATAATAGCTATGGGTGTGAAAGGTAAAGCTCCTATTTCTAGTGTTTCTATTGCTAGTTGTGCTTCTACTTCTACAGTTAATGATGTCTCTGAAGATGTGAAGAGGAATGAGTTGTTTCATTTAAGGGTTGTTTCTAAGAACACTAAAATTGATGCACTCATAGATAGTGGTTCTCAAGTGAATTTAATTTATGAAAGTGTTGTAAATAACTTGGGATTGAAAACTACACAACATAAGAAACCTTATCCACTAGGTTGGATTTGTGAAAATGATAAGTTGCAAGTAACAAAACAATGCACTTTGAGATTCACAATCACTAGTAAGTTTGTGGATGAAGTACAATTTGGTGTGGTTCCACTGGATATCTGTGGGATAGTGCTTGGTAGCCCTTACTTATATGACAGGAAAGCTATATTCTACAGGGAACATAATCATTATCACTTGTTTAAAGATGGCATTCAGTATATTGTACATTCTCACAGGATTAAGACTGATTGTTCTTTTGCAAACACAAGGCAGTTAAAGAGGGTAATTAATGCAAGTAAAGAGTTAACTCTTATGTCTGAGAGTATAGGTGGTTCTAAACTTGAACTTGGAGTAGCTAACCAAGGTCAGATGTTGCAGGATGCACCAACAGTACAGCATGAGAAAATGATGCTTGAAAGCATTGATGGTTCCTTGGGTAAAAATGTTCCTGTTGTAAAGGATCGATATCTTGTTGATTTATTCCCTTTCATTTCTGCACTATTGTTCAGCTTGATGCTAGTCAATTTTTATTGGTTAGTGGCTATGATAGTTGATGTAGAAGCTTATGGAAGTGATAGAATAATGTTTATGTTCAACAATGTTGTTGCAGTCTTCATTGTGCTTGTGAGCCAGGTATTCAGATGTACAGAGGATACAAGACAAGTTGGGAGGCCAAATCCTCACTTAATGTCAGAGTAAATGCCACTTTTGGAGGTCCAAAAGGTCTTCAGTGGGGAGGCCTGATCCGATGGATATTTTCAGTGAAAATTGAAGTGTCTCCAAATCTCCAGATTTCAGCACCATCAGAAAGAGATCGATGTCCTAATTCCAACACAACTTGAATGGAGTCAAACAGAGCTACGGAGCCCAAGTTATTACCGATCAAAGTTCAGTCAACAACTGGTCAACTTAGGGCCCAGGGCAAGAAAAAAGGTCAAAATTTGATGTCACCAAAAGTGGTCAAAATTGATGTCAATGCGAAGATCTCGACAAGTGCTTTTTGACAGTGTTTGTTTTGTGCAAATCAGAGCTCATATGTGCGAGATATGGAAGGTCAAAGCTCATGGTTGACTAGGTTGACTTGAAGGTACAATGATGATGTAAGCATGATGTCATCATGCTTACATGGATGAATCGTGAGGTGACACATGGTGGCTTCCTGAAGTTACATGTGGCGGAAATTTGTTGGACATGGCTTTATTCAAAAAATAAAAATATAAAATATAAAAGCCTACCACTCCTCCCATTTAAAAGCCTTAATTTAAGGCCTACGTGAGAAAAAGTAGGTGGGGTCTTAATTTAAAACAAAACAAATTTACCCCTATTTAAATGGGATAAAACCTCTTTAATATTTAAAAATACATGTGGTTGGGAGATCCCCTTTTTAAGGGGAACTTAAACATTATTTTTAAAGAAAAAAACAAATTTCCAACCAATTCACCCCCTATAATTAAGGATTAAATCCTTAACAAAATCAAGCCCGTTTATATTCAAAGGTGAATTATTCATATCTCCTAATAAATCCTGAAACGGATTATGGAATAAAATTACAAGAGGCCATTTGTGAAGATTTTATGTAAAATTGGATGGATTATTTTAACGGGAGGATATCCCTATGTAAATAAGGGGGGATTTTTAAATAATATTTTCTATGTAAAGGGGATATTGGGAGGTTTTGAAAATCAATTGGTTATGAACCAATTTGAGTAATTTTTTTGTATAAAAAGGGTAGAATGGGGGGTGTGAGATTAAGTAATTTTTGAAGAATTTTTTGGCTAACTGCTGGAAGTGAATTTTTGAGAGAGTTGTGAGAATATTTCCAAGTGATAGTGAATTTGATCCTTATGCATTTGAAGCTTAGTTAAGCTTGTTGCATTTGTTGAAGGATTTCTTTGTAATTCATTATCATCCAAGGAGACAGAAATCTTGTAACAGGTGGAAGACCTTTTGTAATCTTTTTCTGGAGATTAATTGGATCGGTCTCACTCCATTGGAGCGGACCCGTAGACGTAGTCACGATTGTGGCGAACTCTGAAATCAAACTCTATTTGCATCTCTCTTTCTTTTCTCTCACTTTCTTTCATTCTGTTGTTATCACTTTGTCATTTTAATTATTGTAATTATTTCCATGAGTTAATTTTGTATTAATTAACTTGGAATAATCATTGTAAAAATTAAGCATTCAATACTGCAAATAGTCTAGATCCTATACAGATCATGGAAGTACATTTTTTTGTCCATCTGCCCATTCACCCATCCATCACCAACTTTCTCTCTCTTCCATCACTTCATTCCACCTCATCTCATTCCACTTGATTTTCATTAATTGCTCAATTTATTCCCTAAACGGTGAGTGATACTTTCTCCACAATATTTGCAAAAAATATTCCACACATTCAGGTATGTGTGCATTAATTGCTATATTTAATCATCTTTTAAGTGCGTTCATTTAATCATTGTGCATTAGTATAGATGTTTACATAAAATGCCACCATTCCCTCTCAAATCACCACTTCCATCTCGCATATGTGGACACATGTCCAAATCTAGGTTAGGGGAAGGGGAAAGAAAAATATGTAAATATATTGCCCATGTGTCAATTTATGCTAGGCTACATTAGAAAATTTAAAATGAGCTAATTTGAAATTTGAGTGAGAGGACAACTTGCATGTGTGAAGTGACATTAACTATAGCTGCCATTTCTTCCCATCATAATTCCCCTTTATCACTCATTTTCTTTCCATAATTGACCTTTCATAATCTTGAGTTGGAAGAAAAAAGGTGAAACAAAGAAAATAAAATTTAGTTGATATTGGCACTAGAAATTTAGTAGGTACTAGAAGAAAGTGAGCTTGATTTTCAGACGGGAATTATAGGAAAGAAGTTGTAGAGCATTTGTTTGATTGTAGATAATGGGAGGTGGGTTAATTCAAAATGAACCCATGGTGCATGATGTTTTATTGTAGGATGCACAATGTTTGGCAGAACTTAGAAACTATGGATGGTCAGATTACTTCCTGAAGCTGGATAGCTTTGATGAAAACATTTCCCTTGAATTTTCCTAGACATTTTCTAAAGGGAAAGCCATAGTAAAAGGGTTGGAAGTTGTGGCAACTGAGGAAATAATTGCAAAGGTCACAGGGTTACTGACTAATGGTGAAAATTACCTTTCCTCCACAGACACCAGATCAGCTAGGGCTGAATTTATAGAGCCAAACAATCCCCCATTGAGCATTGATAAACAGGGTGCAAAGAGAATGTCTCTACCCGAGGTGTGGAAGTAGATAGCCATTTATGTTATTGAATACATCACCTATGAGGGTCGCCAGTCAAATTTGCATTCCATGCACTTCAAGCTTTTGAATCACATGAGGCACAAAAAGAGGATGAATGTGCCTAATGTTCTATACAATATTCTCTCAATCATGGTGGCCGAGACCCAAAAAAGTAGGGATAATTATGTTTCCCACCATTGTCTAGTTAAATTGCTAGTTGAAAATTCTTTGCATGATGTATCTGGAATGACCTGGGAAAATTTTATAAATGTTGATCAAATTAGACCTGAGCACTTGCAACCTAGGGATTTACCTCAACCTCATAGGTCTAATAGGAGATTAAGCATGGCCGAATTCCCTCTTGGAAATTCAACCTCTGGTGCTGGTTCTTGTCTGAATCCTCCTACAGTAGAAGAAACCATAGAAATTAGTTCTTCTGGAAAATAGCACTCAGAAAAAGAAAGTTCTTCCTTCGATTTTGATGATGACATTCCACTTGAAACCTTGATGAAAACTAGGGCACAATAGAGAGATGCATAAATGAGAAAAGGGAAAGCTAAAAGACAACCTATAGAAAGAAAGGTTCCAAGTTCTAAGAAGAGGAAGGCTAACACTATTCATCCTACAACCAAAGGAAAATGTGAGAGACCTCCTAGAATATCAAGACCAGTTGGGCTTGTGATTGGTATGCCTCCATAGGAAAGACTTGATCCTAGTGAGAAATCACACGAGGACCCTAAAGCTCCAATGGGGTATGATAATGTCGAAGAAGACATATTTAGGAAAGCAACAATATAATACTAGATGATCTTTCTAACATTGTAGAAGAGTTTGAGGAAAATCAAGATTTCCTGTAGCATGAGAAAAAATTCCTACAATAATTAGAGTAGAGGTTCCTACAGCCACAACAAGAACAAGAACAAGAGTCCCTATAGAAAGAAGTGGGAAAATAAACAATACCCTTGCAGCTAGAGATAACTGGACAGCCTGAGTCCATGCAGATGGTGTCATATGAGGAGCCACCATCAACAAAAAGATTGGTAGGAATTCATAATCCTCTTGATTTTATAGTACATACGAAAAATTTTAATTTATGAAAAGAAATAAAAAGGAGGGAGGAAGAATGACAAAAAGAAAAACATAAATTGAAGAAGGAAATTCAAAAGAAGGATGAGGAGATTGAAGATAAAGATGTAGAAATTTCCACCCTGAAGTAGAGGGTGGATGATATGGCAACTTTTACACCACAAATTTTGGAATGTAGGACCCCTCCAAGGGTCTATGCTCTACTCCTAGAAGAGAAATATCTCTCTTTTAAGTTGTCAGGGATTGCCCCAGGTTTGAATCCTTCTATTAAAACCCCTGTTCAATTTTTCAATGCTTATAGGATTGCCTCCCCTGAAATGAAGAATTTTCTATGTGAATTTTATTTACATAATTATGCAATAACTCAAGACCATGATTGGAATCCACTATTATATGTTGGGGATGTCCAATTGAGGGCATTTATGTCTTAGGTACAAAACGAGATTAGTTGGGGACAACAACATGGAGCTTATAAGCAATTGGAGTTTGTTATCCCTCTGCCCGTTAGGGCTGAATCAAGCAACCCAAGGGATATTTATAGAGAATGGCAGAAAATGCTTCTTAGAACTAGTTTTGCAACAAGATTATGCCTTGGATTGAGTCAGTTTACAATGAGTATGAGGTAAAGACAGTAGCAAAGGAGGAAACTTTGAGAAGATGTCTATCCCAAAGATGGAATAGTCTAACTGATGAGTTGAAACAGGTTGAGCCTTATTCCATCCACAATTATACTGTAGCACTAAAAAGGATTGATAGGTATATTCAGATTGGGAGAACACAGAGACGATCTTGGCTTCCCCTAACTTTCCATCCACCCATGTTCATGTGGCTCGTGCCAAACTTCAGATTCTACTAGTATGACATTGCTATAGAAAAATAGAGATGGGACAGATTTGACAGATTGGGAGGATTCTATTGGGATCCTGATTCACGCATTGTAGCCACTGATGTTGGACAACTATCAGTTCCAAATTTCAAAGCTTTGACCAAGCAGAAGAAAAACCCTTCCCCTACTAGAGGGCCAACAAAATGTTAGGTTGGGGGGAGTGATGAGCCTAGTTTTTGGTCCAATTTTGGGTAGAATCTATAGTTTAATTCCTGGTAGATGTTATGGAATTTAATGTTAAATGTTGGTATTTTCATAATGTTTCCCTCAAACCATTAACATTGGACTTAATCCTATCTCTGCAAGCTTTAATGACATTTGGCATATTATGTGGATTATCTATATTGATTTTTCATGTGGTTAATGACTGTTCCTTAAGGTGGTTATAGATGTGTAGTTATTATGCATACTGACATTACCATGCAGATTTAATATGCTAAGTTGAGGAAGACATCACTAGTTGGGCATGCACTATACCGTCCAACAAAGGAATCGCTCCAAGTCAAAGGAGGTTGATAGTAGAAGATTCTTCATGCAACTGAATGTAACTGCCTTGTAGTGGACTTTAATGATCGAGCATGAACGGGCATTACTATTGTGCTGAATTTGTGTTTGGACCTACATGTTTAACCAGATTTCATGCATGCGTAACCGTCATCACTCCATTTTCTCTATTTTCCTTAAATGGCATCCTCCTAGTCATGGAGTTGACTGCCTTGTTTAGCTGTTAGTATAAATAATGATCTGATGCTCCTTCTTTAGGATGTTGCACAATTTGATAGTGTACTTGCACAATCCAATTTTTAGTAATATAGATAAATTACTCTTTTTACTCATGATTCATAGTGAATAAAATAAAGTTCTAAGTTCGAGCATCTGAGTTCTCATTAGTTTTAGAGGATACTTATCCAAGGGGGGCCACTTGGTGAGTAATCTATCTTCTTAGTTTAGCATTAGTTTAGTATTACTTGTTGTTTAGTACTTGGTTAGAAGTCTGGCACCGACTATTCCTACAGCCACTAGAATTACATTATGTGACTGTTCCTACAGCCAAAGAAAATAGAGTAGTTTCCCATTTGTTGCTCAGATCTTTATTCATGTTATCCATTTCAACTTAGCATAGTTGTTGATTGATGTTGAATATTTTCTCATTCCTTTTCAAGAAATTTACTTTTAGTATTGTGTGCTCCTTAGTTGTAGAATGAAATGGCTACTTTGAGTTCCTAGTGCACATACTATTCTGGCCCATTTCAAGTTCATGTCCCTAGGCTGACAAGCTAAATGCACCTTCATGGTGATTGAAATAGTTATTTAGGTTAGATGTCCAATCTCTGAATCATGGTTGTAAAGGATTAGCTATTAAAATCATTGGAGGAGGCCAACACTAGGAATCAGGTCCATCTGATGACTAATATTCCTTATAGGAGGAAAACCTTTAGGTACGCTATCAAAAATAATAACTTGAAATTCATTCAAAAAATCTAAAACTTCTCTAGGTACCTTAGTAGTATCTTCTTTATGAACTCTAGGGATCAATGAAAAACACATATGCTCATGCTTCATACCTTCTAGGAACTTTCTTCCATCAACCTAAAAAATTCTTGCATTATTGCATACCTTTTCCTCTACCTCTTTCAAGGGCTTCAACTTATGACAAACTCTAGATCCTTTGTCAAAGAATAGGTGTGGGCATGTCCATCATGTAATTCTCATTGATCAAACTGCCATGGTCTGCCTAACAACAAATGAAAAACATCCATAGGTATAATATCACACAATACCTCATCATGGTAATTTCCAATCTTGAACTTTACCAAACATTGTTCATTTACCAAGGATTTATGGTCCTTCTACAACCAAGCAATCTGGTATGGGTTCAAATGCCTTCTTCTCTCCAACCACAACTTACTAATCATTTATTTTGAAACAAGGTTATCAATACTACCTCCATCAATAATAACATTGCAAACTTTACCTTTACACTTACATCTGGTGAAAAACAATTTCTTCCTCTGAGTTGGCTCCTTCTCCTCATTCAACAAGGCTCTTCTAGTAACAAGAACCTCTCCTCTTTCTGCATCCTTAGAATGTGAAGACTCAACATCTTCATCAACATGTGCAACTCATGCATTACCCTTAGGTCTTCTATTTTTCTTTCCTTGATGTTAAGGAAACTCATAGGATCTATGTCCTTCTTCTCCACATTGGAAACAGGTTCCACGAAAGCCTCCTCTTCACAGTCCTCGTCTAGATCTTCCTCTTCCTCTTTGGTCTCCATTGTTCTAATCATGAGGATGGTAGGTGTTATCTCATTTCTGGTTTTGGTTACTACTAGAGCCTTTTCCCTTCTTTTGATCTTCCCTTTAACCTCTATATGACTGTCCATTGGTCTTTCCTTCACGGCCTCCACCTCGTTATTTTTTTTCTCAAACCTCTTGTTTAGAAAGTGGTGGCATGATGTTTATGCTCTAGTCAGTGATGATCCTGTTACTAAACACTAGTTAGATGATGCGGCCACCTACATTGTTGTCATTGATAAATATTTAACATATAAGGTTGAGTGGGATAAATCAGTGAAACAGTCAAGGGAGGATATTGCATCAATTGAGAGTTGACTTAAGGTTTGGCCTTTACCACTTGTGGCCAACTTGGATAAGGTGCTTTTGAAGGTGCATGAAATGCTGGATTGAAATAAAGACAAAGGGGAAGATAGTTAATGTTGGGCTACATCTATATTTGTGCTTCCCTATTATTTTGCATGCATTGGTCCGAGCTGCATTGGAGATCCCAGGCCAACCTAGATGAAGTTCATGCATTTAATGCATATTTTATCTCATTTTGAATTTCTCTTGGCTGACTTGTTGTGGCTAATTATTATTGTAAAACCCTAGCTAGGCCAGCATATCTTGGGGGGTCTCTATAAATATGGCATTTTGCCTCATTTGTAAGGGCTAGAGATAGACATAGACGAATAGAGAGATAGCTAGTATAGAGCGAATTAAGTAGAGCAAGAGTTAGCAAGTAGTTGTTCTCAAACAAATATTGTAACAAAAAGTTGGAATTGTTGCTACAGTGGACAATTTGATGCAAGTAATGACATTGTGATTTGGTGACATACTTGTGCTCTTTTTAGCTTGCATGGTTCTTGTTATTCTATCTTTAGAATTTCTTTGAGGAAAATTGATACTTAGGATTAGATTCGATTCAATGATGTTTATGATTTCATATTTGAAGTGTTGCAGCAATCCCTAGTCCATACTTTTCACAACCAACTGATTGTTAGTTGCTTTGCAAAGTTAGCCTAGACTTTATATTCATTGTGCTTAGTTCAATTGTGAGAGTTTATTCTATTCAATTGCAATAGGGTTGTTTGAATGAATGTTCATGGTCTGAAAATCTTAACACCTTAAAGGATTGCACTGTTTCTAGAAGATTGTAGATCCATCTGGGTCATGTAGAAGTCAGTTTTGGAGGGATTGGTCCATTTCGAGTGTTTGTCATTTGCATTGTTAATCTTAGGAGTAGTGTTAAATCTAGAAATATCTTTGAAACCTTATATATTTTGTTATTTATTTATCATTTGGGTTAAATTTAGGATTGAAGTATCATCATATTGCTAGATCTAATAAATTGAAGATTCAATATTTTTCTTGTAGTAAGGTCCCATTGTGATTACCAACATTTTCACATTTATCACTGAGTTGTTTATGCATTGTCAAGACCTGACATTAGAAACCTCGGGGCTATCTCTTGAAGCTTGTTGATAGAGGTTTACCTTTCAAGAGAGATAGGATTTCCATATTCTGTCTGAGTTGTTGCTATGCAGAAAACATCATCAACACTAAGCATCTTAGTAGGTTACCCAATCTCGCATTCACCACCTTTGTTTGTCCATCAGTCTATGGATGGTGTGCAAAACTGAACTTGAAACTTGTCTTTAACTTCTTCCATAATGTCCTCCAAAAATAACCATAAAAATTGGTATCTCTATCTGAATCTATACTCTTTGGTTGACCATGTAGTCTCACCACATCTCTAAAAAACAACTTTGCAACATGAACAACATCACTAGTCTTATGACACGAAATGAAATGTGCCATCTTTGAAAATCTATCCACCACCACAAATATGGAATCATGCCCTCTTTGTGTCCTTGGCAAACCAAGAACAAAATCCATGCTAATATCCTCCCATGGCCTTAGGTACAGGTAATGGTTGATACAATCTAGTATTCTGACTTGTTCCTTTTGCCATCTAACATACTCTATAACTTTTTACAAAATTCTTCACATCTTGTTGTAACTGTGGCCAATAATAATTCTCATTGACAAGAGCAATGGTCTTATCTCGACCAAAATGTCTAGCCAATCCTCCACTATGTTTCTCTTTGATTAGATTCTCTCTCATAGAACTCCTTGGAATGCAAAATTGGCTTCCTCTAAACAACATCCCATCTTGGATTAAGAAGTCCAACCATCTCATCCTATCCAATGTAATAGGTTCCAAACAAGCCTTCCAATCTTCTATAAACTCGGGATCTTCCGGATACAAACTCTTGAGTTCATTAAACCCAACAACCTCTATATTCATCTCTATCAAAAAAAATTCCTTCTACTTAATGCATCTACAACTTTTTTTTACCTTCCACTCCTGTGCTTCAAAACAAAAGTATAAATCTGCAAAAACTCAACCCATTTTAAGTGCCTTTGATTCAATTTTCCTTGACTATTGAGATACTACAAAGCTTGGTGATTAGTATATAAAAATAATTCTTTTGGAAACAAATAGTGTCTCCATTTCTTCAAATCATGAACTATATCATAAAACTCTTGATCGTAGATAGAATATTTCTTCTTGGCATCATTTAAATTCTCACTAAAATAGGCAACAGGCTTACCTTCTTGACTCAAAAAAAATCCTATGGTAGTGCCACTAGCATCACAATCTACCTAAAAGACCTTATTGAAAGGTGGAAGGGACAAAACAGGTTGCTCTGTAACTTTCTCCTTTAACATATCAAAACTTTTGGCTGCTCCTGTAGTCCACTGAAACTCTTTTCTATCCCCTCTCTTTGCTTTAGTTAGAGGTGCACAAATACTACTAAAACTCTTAATAAACTTTCTGTAAAAACTTTTTAGACCATGAAATGATCTTACCTTTGTAACACTCCTCAAGGTAGGCCATTCAATGATATCTCTCATCTTCTCTGGATCTATTTTGAGATCCTCTATTGAGACAACAAATTCCAGATACACCAACTCCCTTTTCACAAAACTACATTTCTTCAAATTAATCAATAGCTTCTCCTCTTGTAGCTTCTTAATTTTTTTTTGAATATGCATTAGGTGCTTCTCCAATGTCTTACTAAAAATCAAAATATCATCCAAATAAACAATAAAAAATTATCCTAAAAATTCTTTTAATAACTCATTCATAAGACGCATAAATGTGCTTCTTGCATTGGTTAGCCCAAAAGGCATGACTAACCACTCGTACAAACCCTCCTTAGTTTTAAAGGTTGTATTCCATTCATCTCCTTCTTTGATACGGATTTGGTGATATCTTCCCTTCAAATCTATCTTCGTGAAGTACTCAGCTCCACTCAAACAATCCATAATGTCATCCATCCTTGGCAAGGGAAATCTATACTTGATGGTGATCTTGTTGATGGCTCTAGAATCTGTGCACATCCACCATTCCCCATCATTCTTTGTTGTTAGTACTATAGGTACTACACATGGACTCAAACTCTTTCGAATCAATCCTTTCTACAAAAACTCTTGAAATTCTATGTTCATCTCTTCACTCTCTACTGGAGTCATATGATGAGCTGCCTTATTCGACAAACTAGCTCCAGGTGACGAGCCTAGTTTTTGGTCCAATTTTGGGTAGAACCTATAGTTTATTTGTTGGTAGATGTCATGGAATTCATTTTAAATGATGGTATTTTCATAATGTTTCTGTCAAACCATTGACATTGGACTTAATCCTATCTCTGTAAGCTTTAATGACATTTGGCATATTATGTGGATTATCTATATTGATTTTGCATGTGGTTAATGAATGTTCCTTAAGGTGGTTATAGATGTGCAATTATTATGCGTACTAACATTACCATGTAGATTTAATATGCTAAGTTGAGGAAGACACCACTAGCATGGCATGCACAATAATTTGTAGCAAAGGAATTGCTCCAAGTCAAAGGAGACCGACAATAGAAGATTCTTCATGCAACTAAATGTAACCGCCTTGTAGTGGACTTTAATGATTGAGCATGCACGGGCATTACTGCTATGCTGAATCTACATTTTGACCTATATGTCAGAATAGATTCCATGTATGTGTAACGACCATTGCTCCATGTTCTCTATTTTCCCTAAATGACATCCTCCCAGTCATGGAGTTGACTTCCTTGTTTAGTGTTAGTATAAATAATGATCTGATGCTCCTTCTTTTGGAGGTTGCATAATTTGATATTGTACTTGCACTCTCTAGTTTTCAGTAATATAGATACATTACTCTTTTGTACTCATGATTCACAGTGAATAAAATAAAGTTATGAGTTTGAGCATCTGAGTTCTCATTAGTTTTAGAGGATACTTATCCAAGGGGGCCCACTTGGTGAGTAATCCATCTTCTTAGTTTAGCATTAGTTTAGTATTACTTGTTGTTTATTACTTGGTTAGAAGTCCGGCACCAAATGTTCCTGTAGCCACTAGAATTCTATTTTGTGACTGTTCTTGCACCCAAAGAAAACAAAGTAGTTTCTTGTTTCTTGTTCAGATATTTATTCTTGTTATGCATTTCAACTTAGCATAGTCGTTGATTGATGTTCAAAAATTGTCTCATTCATTTTCAAGCAATTTACTTTCAATATTGTGCATTCCTTAGCTGTAGAATGAAATTGCTACTTTGAGTTCTTAGTGCACATACTGTGCTGACCCATTTCAAGTTCACGTCCCTGGGTTGACAAGTTAAATGCACCTTCATAATGATTGAAATAGCTATTTAGGTTAGATGTCCAATCTCTGAATCATGGCTATAAAGACTTAGTTATTAAAATCATTGTAGTTGGCCAACATTTTTGGCTCCATTGCTGGGGATGGTGTCAAATTAGGGAGTCTTTTGGAGTCATTGGTAGTTTTTCTTGTTGTAGTGTTTCTTAAAGTTGTTCTTAGTATATCCTCATTTAGGAAGTAATGACCCCCCTTATTCTTTACCAATTCTTTGTGTGAGTTGACTGATAATGAGTGATACAACATGCATAGAGGAAGGAGAAGGGATGCTTATTGGAGATTCTTTCCTAACAATCCTAATCCATTCCAGCTAGTTGAATATCAAAATCTACCAGAAGAAGAAGAGGAAGATCCACACCCCTTTGCTGATGCATATCCTAATCTGACTACTTTTGTATTCTCCTCTGAAGATCAAAATAAGCTTGAGAACCCCTTTTCTTTGGAACCACATCAAGTAGGCATGGGTGATGCAAATAGGAACATACCTAACCAACCAACTTTTCCTTTCCCCATTGCCCATCAGAATGAAGTTAACAACATCAAGAACATTCCCGCCTCAACACTCCCAAAGTTTTATGGACTTGTCATAGAAGATCCTGATACCTTTTTATTTGAGTTTGACATACTCTATAGGAGTTATGATTATATTACTAATGCTCATATGCTTAAGCTATTTCTTACCACTTTGAAAGAGGCTACATTAAGATGGCTCATGAGCCTAGGAAAAGAT
This sequence comes from Sequoia sempervirens, assembly GCA_007258455.2. Taxonomy (NCBI): domain Eukaryota; kingdom Viridiplantae; phylum Streptophyta; class Pinopsida; order Cupressales; family Cupressaceae; genus Sequoia; species Sequoia sempervirens. Next base: position 16,253 of record VDFB02273125.1, on the reverse strand, counting down.
ACTGTGGAAAATTGGGAAGACATGAAAATAAAATTCCTTGAGAAATACAAGGAATATTGCAGGGGCGGTGACATGAGAGGAGGTGAAATTTTCAAGATGCAACAAAAGGAAGATGAGAGCTTGGAAGATTATAGTGCAAGGTTTTTGTTTTGCTTGAAAAATCTCCACACTATACACTTAATGAAGACTCACAAAAGTTGTTTTTATTGAGAGGAATCAATGATAGCTACATTGATGCCTTGGACCTCATGAGAGGAGGAGATATCTCCCAAGTTCCTTAGGAAGATATCAAGAAAATACGCCAGAACTACTCTAGGGAAGCTTCAAAGAAAGGGAGAGCTTACCAATCTTCCATGGGTAAGTCAACTACTAGTGGAGTTTCAAGAATAGAGATTACTTATTTGCTGGTAGACTTCAAGCAAGATATTATAAATAATATAGCTACTCAACTAGATACACTTCAAGCCAAGAAGAAGCAAGAGGAGGTAGAGACAATGTTGTTAGAGTATTTCCACCACTATAAACAAAAGAAGAAGGATTGTAGATGTAAGATGGTAGATAATCTTGAAAGCAAGCAGGTTCCACTTGATTTCAAGCTAATCCAAATTGAAGAAGACCAAGTCTACTATGTTGCACAAAGGAATCCTTAGGCTCCAAGACAAGGTATGCCACTGGATCCACTATCCTATGTTGGGCCATATTTTAATTCCTATTCATTTGGTAACCAATGGTAGCCCCCATATCCACCAAGTTATGGAGGATATCCACCACAAACTTGGAGTAACCCTCCAAATGCTTGGCCCATTCATCAGAGTTCTCCACCCCCATGGCAAAAACCTTAGGGTAATTGGCAACAATTTCAAGGGCATTGACAACCACCTCCAAGAAATTGGCAGCAAACAAATCAATGGAGAGGAGGACAACAATGGCCTACCCAAACAACCAGTTACATGCAACCACCTTCTCATCCCCAATAGCCTACTATAATGCCTCCACCTGCTAATTCAAGCTCAAATGCAGCTAAACCTACTCAACTACTGGCTCATCAAACACCCAATCCAAATAAAAAACCACAGCAACAACCTACATACTCTGTTGATTGAAATCAATTCCCTGCATATGTTGTGAGTGTAAATGATATCCACTTGCATTTAGGTACTACTCTACTAGCCCCTTCCAAGCCTATTATCACTGAGCTTCCTATGGAAGAGGAAGAGGAACCTTTGAATAATCCCATTCAACCCAGTGTACCTAAAAGTCGTAAACCAGCCCAAGTCAAGCAGACTGAACAAGAACCACCATTTCCTTAGAGATTGGAAGTTTCCAAGAAGAATGGAGAAGAGGAGGATATGAATTTTGATATCTTGGATCAGCTGAAGCATATATGTGTCTAGATACCTCTATTTTAGACCATAAAGTATGTTCCAATCTATGACAAGGCAATCAAGGAAGCATGTCTCAAGAAGCCAGGTAGGAAAAAGAAGGACCCAAATACAGTTTATGTGGTGGGATAGCTAGATGAAATCATGCTGGGAAAAGTGACTATCCTCAAGTATAATGACCTAGGCAATCCTATGGTAGTGATTGTTATAAATAGGGTCCAAGTAAAGAATGCTCTGATTGATTTAGGGGAAGCAATAAATGTAATGACCAAAGACATCCTATAGCAACTAAATATCACAAGCATGAGATCTACTCCTATTGTACTGAAGCTTGCTGATAATTCTATTGTTCAACTTGATGGTGTAGTGGAGGATCTTGTGGTAGTTCTAGACTCCTGGGAGTACCCAACAGACTTTATGATTATTTCTTCTAAAGCTACACTAGGTGGGTATGCCATTATTCTTGGAAGGCCATGGTTGGAAAATGTAGATGCATACATTGGATTTTGGTTAGGTGACATGACCATTTCAGATGGGAGCCTGAGCACTAAATTTTTTGTTCTTTATCCACCTGCTTAGCCATCTCATGATGAGGATAATCTTGTATGGCCACAAGTTGGTGAAGAGGCAAAGAAAGTTAATTCTATGGCACAACTTATGATGCTAGCTAGAAGCTCTTTCATGCAGCTCCAAGATGAGAATGAAGTATTGGATAACATTATTTAGAACCATTGTGAAGTGGAGGAGGCACCATCTTCTCATTTTTCTACTCTAGTCAAGACACTTCTGCTTGCTCTTCCTGCAGCCTCTATTCCTGCAGACATCCTTCCTGCAGCCACTCTTCCTACAACCATTGTTCCTACAGAAAGAATTCCTGCAACAATAGGCATTTCCCATACATTGTTTCCATATGAAATAAAGGTACCATGTGTTAATGAAGTAACCATGATAGAGTTAATTACACAAGTATAGGTGTCAGAAGGAAAATATCTAAATGTTAATAGTAAATTAAAGGAAGAACAACAATTGTTATTGGAAAACCTGTTAAGGACCCATCAACATGCATTTGCATGGGATTATCATGATATGAAGGGAATGGATCCTAAACTTTGTACACACAAAATTTACATCAGAGATGATTGCACCCCAGTAAGACAGCCACAAAGAAGAATCAACCCTGCACTAAGAGAAATTGTGAATGGAGAACTGCTTAAACTACTAGATGCAAGATTTATTTACCCCATTTTAGATAGTCAGTGGGTGTCTCCATTAGTGATTGTGCCCAAGAAAGGAGGAAATGGAAATTTTTTGTTTATTATAGGGAACTTAATGCTACTACCAAGAAGGACTACTTTCCTTTACCCTTCATTTATCAAGTTTTGGATACACTTGTAGGAAAGCAATACTTTTCTTTTCTAGATGGTTTCAACAGCTATAACCAGATCCAAACTGCACCAAAGGACCAAGAGAAGACTACATTTACCTATCCATAGGGGACCTATGCCTATTTAGTGCTCCCATTTGGCTTATGCAATGCACTGACAAATTTTTAGAGGGCAGTCATTAGCATATTCTCAAACATTTCTCATGATTGCATGAAAATTTATATGCATGACTTTACCACTTATGGTGTTGATTTCAATCAAGCATTGGAAAATCTCTTAAGGGTCCTACAAAGATGTGAAGACCAAAACTTTTCCTTAAACAGTGAAAAGTGCTTCATGATGATGCAGGAAGGTGTAGTTCTTGGCCACTAAATCTCCCATAAGGGAATTCAAGTAGATCTTACAAAGAATGAGGTAATCACAAATCTACCTACACCTGCAAAAAAAAAGAATGTTAGGAGTTTTTTGGGTCATGCAGGATATTATAGGCATTTCATCAAGGATTTTAGCAAGGTAGAAGCACCATTGTAGACTCTTCTCACTAAAGATGCTGAATTTTGATGGACTAAAGCCTGTGACAAGACATTTTTTTGACTTGAAGGTAGCTTTGACTCATGCTTATGTACTCAAATGGCCTAATTGGGAGCTTTCTTTCCACATCCATACTGATGCATCATATTATGCCATAGGAGTAGTCTTAGGACAGAAAGGAGTTATTGAAAATTCCATTTACTTTGTCAGCAAAAATTTAGGAGGAGTTGAATTCAATTATATAGTGATAGAGAAAGAAATGATGGCAGTAATCTATGCACAGAACAAATTCAGACATTACATAATCGGCTACCAAATCTTTGTGCAGATTAATCATGCATCCATTAGATATCTCATGAATCAACCTTTGATCACAGGTAGATTGACAAGACGGTTATTATTGATGCATGAGTTTGATATAACCATTATGAATAAGCCAAGGAAGGCCAATGTTGCAGATTTTCTTTCAAGGTTAACTACATCAGAAGACAATTTTCCTATAGATGACTCTTTCCTTGATGAGCATCTATTCTCCCTCAGTGTACAAACACCCTGGTATGCTGACATAGCCAATTACTTGGTCATAGGTAGAGTTCCTTCTCACTTCTCTCCGAAAGAGAAAAGGGAACTCATTAAAAAATCCTTTTCCTTTCTCTTGGATTGTTGGATGTTTGTTTTATACTGGACCTGACCATGTCATGAGATGTGTGAGAGAAGATGAGACATATGAAATTTTGCATGCATGTCACAATGAACCATGTGGAGGAAACTTTGCACCCAAGAGGATAGCAATGAAGGTTTTAAACACAGGATATTACTAGCCAACACTCCACAAGGATGCAGGAAGGTATACCAAAAATGTGATAAATTTCAAAGAATGGGCTGACCAACTAGATCTAATGAGATGTCAGTGTGCCCTCAGGTAGTAATCACTCCATTTGACAAGTGGGGATTGGATTTTGTGGGACCCATTGACCCTCCATCAAATGTTAAGTCTTATATATTGGTATGCACTGATTATGTGACAAAGTGGGTAGAAGTTAAGGCCATGAAGCATGCAAGAGATAACAAGGTTGGAAAATTTCTTTATGAGGAGATTTTCACAAGATATGGAGTCCCAAGAGAAATAGTGACTGATCAAGGAGCACAATTCACATCAACCCTTGTTGCAGAACTATTTAATGAGTACAACATAAGGCATAGGAAGTCTACTCATTATCACCCACAGGCTAATGGCCAAGTTGAGGTGACCAACAGAGAAATTGAAGACATTCTAACTAAAATAGGATCTATTCATAGAAAGGATTGGGAAAACAAATTACTAGAATCTATTTGGGCTTATAGGACAACCTAGAAAACAACTATAGGCTTCACCCCATTTGAGTTGTTGTATGGAAAGACAACTATGATGCTAGTTGAATTTGAATATAAGACTCTGTGAACTATAGTATATTTGGGGATGGATATTTTTGAGGCACAAAGAGAGAGAATCATGTAGCTAAATGCTTTGGATGAGATAAGAAGAGCAGGCCTACAACATACAAAAGTAGTACAGAATCAGATAATCAAGTGGCATGGAAAATTTATCAAGGACAAGAAATTCCAACCAAGAGATTGGGCCCTACTCTATGAATCAAGATACTAGGACAATGCAGGAAAATTGCAGACAAGGTGGCTAGGACCATATGAAGTTGCTGAGGTTTTTCCTAATGGAGTTGTTCAACTTACTACCATTGACCCTATTAGGTTCAAATTACTTGTGAATGGTCATCGCCTCAGATTATATCACAAGAGAGCTTCCAAAGAAGAGTTCATGCAATAATTCACCCAACATTCAACACCCGAGCTTCCTGTAGCTAAAGGAAATGGACCTAGTGTCCCTCCTTCTAGATAATTAAGGTACGTACTTCTCATAATAAAGACTTTCACTTATGTGGAATTCCATTTCTTCGTCCATCTTCCCATTCACCCATCCATCACCACCTTTCTCTCTCTTCCATCACTTCATTCCACCTCACCTCATTCCACTTCATTTTCATTAATTGCTCAATTTATTCCCTGAAAGGTGAGTGGTACTTTCTCCACAATATTTGCAAAAAATATTCCACACATTCAGGTATGTGCACATTAATTGCTATATTTAATCATCTTTTAAGTGTGTTCATTTAATCATTGTACGTTAGTATAGACATTTACATAAAATGCCACCATTCCCTCTGAAATCACCACTCCCATCTCACATGTGTGGACACATGTCCAAATTTAGGTTGGGGGGAGGGGAAAGAAAAAGATGTAAATATATTTCCCATGTGTCAATTTATGCTAGGCTACGTTAGAAAATTTAAAATGAGCTGATTTGAAATTTGAGTGAGAGGATGACTTGCATGTGTGAAGTGACATTAACTGCAGGCACCATTTCTTCCCATCATAATTCCCCTTTATCACTCCTTTTCTTGCCATTATTGACCTTGTCGTAATCTTGAGTTGCAAGTAAAAAGGTGAAACAAAGAAAAGAAAATTTAGTTGATATTGGGACTAGAAATTTATTAGGTACTGCAAGAAAGTGAGCTTGATTTTTAGATGGGAATTACAGGAAAGAAGTTGCAGAGCATTTATTTGATTGTAGACAATGGGAGGTGGGTTAATTCGAAGCGAACCCATGGTGCATGATGTTTTATTGCAGGATGCACAATGCTTAGCAGAACTTCGAAATTGTGGATGGTCAGATTACTTCCTGAAGCTAGATAGCTTTGATGAAAGCATTGCCCTTGAATTCGCCTAAACATTTTCTAAAGGGAAAGCCATAGTAAAAGGGTTAGAAGTTGTGGCAACTGAGGAAAGAATTGTAGAGGTCATAGGGTTACCACCTAATGGTGAAAATTACCCAACCTCCAGAGACACCAGATTAGCTGGGGCCGAATTTACAGAGCCGAACGATCCCCCATTGAGCATTGATAAATAGGGTGTAAAGAGAATGTCTTTTCCCGAGCCATGGAAGTAGATCGCCATTTATGTTATTGAATACATCACCTGTGAGAGTCGCCAATCAAATTTGCATTCTATGCACTTTAATATTTTGAATCACATGACACACAAAAGGAGGATGAATGTGCCTAATGTGTTATACAATCTTCTCTCAATCATGGTAGCCGAGACCCAAAAAGGTAGGGATAATTCTTTTTCCCACCATTGTCTGATTAAATTGCTAGTTGAAAAGTCTTTGCATGATGTATGTGGAATAACCTAGGAAAAATTTATAAATGTTGATCAAATTAGACCTAAGCACTTGCAACCTAGGGCTTTACCTCAACCTCGTAGGTCTAGGAAGAGATTGAGCACAACTAAATCCTCTCTTGGCGCTTCAACCTCTAGTGTTGGTTCTTGTGTGAATCCTCCTGCAATAGAAAAAACCACACAAATTAGTTCTTCTGGAACATAGCACTCAGAAAAAGAAATTTCTTCCTTCGATTCTGATGATAACATTCCACTTGAAACCTTGATGAAAACTAGGGCACAACGGAGAGAAGAAAAAATGAGAAAAGGGAAAGCTAAAACACAACCTGTAGAAAGAAAAGTGCCAAGTTCTAAGAAGAGGAAGGTTGACACTGTTCATCCTGGAGCTAAAGGAAAATGTGAGAGACCTCATAGAAAATGAAGACCAGTTGGGCTTGTGATTGGTAGGCCTCCATCGGAAATCCCTAAGCCTGGTGAGACATCACATGAGGACTCTAAAGCTCCAATGGGGCAGGAGAATGTCGAAGAAGAAGACATATTTAGGAAAGCAACAAATATAACACTGGTCGATCTTGCTAACATTGTAGAAGAGTTTGAGGAAAATCAAGATTTCCTATAGCATGAGCAAGAAGTCCTACAACAACAGTCAAAACTAGAGCAAGGTTTCATGCAACCACAACAAGAACAAGAACAAGAGTCCCTACAACAAGAAGTGGGAAAATAAATAGTACCCCTATAGCTAGAGATAACTAGATAGCTCGAGTCCATGTAGATAGTGCCATATGAGAAGCCACCATCGACAAAAATACTGGTAGGAATTCATAATCCTATTGATTTTACAGTACATATGAAAACTTTGAATTTATGGAAAGAAATACAAAGGAGGGAGGAAGAATGGAAGAAAGAAAAAAAAAATTGAAGAAGGAAATTCAAAAGAAGGATGAGGAGATTGAAGATAAAGATGTAGAAATTTCCACCTTGAAGGAGAGGGTGAATGATATGGAAGCTTGGACACCACAAATTTTGGAATGTAGGACCCCTCCAAGGGTCTATGCTTTGCTCTTGGAAGAGAAATATCTCTCTTTTAATTTGTCAAGGATTGCCTCAGGTTTGAATCCTTCTATTGACACCCCTATTGGATTTTTCAATGCTTATAAGATTGCCTCCCCTGAAATGAAGAATTTGCTATGTGAATTTTATTTACATAATTATGTTGTAACTCAAGACCATGATTGGAATCTGCTATTATATGTTGGGGATGTCCAATTGAGGGAATTTATGTCTTAGGTACAAAATGAGATTAGTTGGGGACAACAACATGGAGCTTATAAGCAATTGGACTCTGATATCCCTCTGCCCGTTAGGGCTGAATCAAGCAACCCAAGGGATGTTTATAGATAATGGCACAAAATGCTTCTCTGACCTAGTTATGGCAACAAGATTATGCCTTGTATATAGGCAGTTTACAGTGAATATGAGGTAAAGATAGTAGAAAAGGAGGAAACTATGAGAAGATGTTTATCACAAAGATGGAATAGTCTAATTGATGAGCTAAATCAGGTTGAGCCTCATTCCATCCATAATTATGCTGCAGCACTAAAAAGGATTGATAGGTATATTTAGATTGGGATAACACAGGGATGATCTTGGCTTCCCCTAACTTTCTAGCCACCCATGCTCATGTGGCTCGTGCCAAACTTCAGATTCTACTAGTATGACATTGCTGTAGAAAAACAAAGATGTGACAGATTTGACAGATTGGGAGGATTCTATTGGGATCCCGATTCACGCACTACAACCAATGATGTTGGACAACTATCAGTTCCAAATTTCAAAGCTTTGACCAAGTAGAACAACCCTTCCCCTATTGGAGGACCAACAAAACATTAGGTTGGGGGGAGTGATGAGCCTACTTTTTGGTCTAATTTTGGGTAGAATCTATAGTTTAATTGTTGGTAGATGTCATGGAATTTAATGTTAAATGTTGGAATTTTCATAATGTTTCCCTCAAACCATTGACATTGGACTTAATCCTATCTCTACAAGCTTTAATGACATTTGGAATATTATGTGGATTATCTATATTGATTTTTCATGTGGTTAATGAATGTTCCTTAAGGTGGTTATAGATGTACAATTATTATGCATATTGACATTACCATGCAGATTTAATATGCTAAGTTGAGGAAGACATCGCCAGTTGGGCATGCACCATACCATCCAGCAAAGGAATCGCTTCAAGTCAAAGGAGGCCGATGGTAGAAGATTCTTCATGCAACTAAATGTAACTGCCTTGTAGTGGACTTTAATGATCGAGCATGCATGGGCATTATTGTTGTGTTGAATCTATGTTTGGACCTGCATGTTTAACTAGATTTCATGCATGTGTAACTGCCATCGCTCCATTTTCTCTGTTTTCCCTAAATGGCGTCCTCCTAGTCATGGAGTTGACTGCCTTGTTTAGCTATTAGTATAAATAATGATCGGATGCTCCTTCTTCAGGAGGTTGTACAATTTGATATTGTACTTGCACTCTCCAGTTTTCAATAATATAGATACATTACCCTTTTGTACTCATGATTCACAGTGAATAAAATAAAGTTTTGTGTTCGAGCATCTAAGTTCTCATTAGTTTTAGAGGATACTTATCCAAGGAGGGCCACTTGGTGAGTAATCTGTCTTCTTAATTTAGCATTAGTTTAGTATTACTTGTTGTTTAGTACTTGGTTAGAATTCTGGCACCGACTATTCCTACAGCCACTAGAATTTCATTTTGTGACTGTTCCTATAGCCAAAGCAGATAGAGTAGTTTCCTATTTGTTGCTCAGATCTTTATTCATGTTATGCATTTCAGCTTAGCATAGTCATTGATTGATGTTGAACATTTGTCTCATTCCTTTTCAAACAATTTACTTTTATTATTGTGTGTTCCTTAGTTGTAGAATGAAATGGCTACTTTGAGTTCCTAACTAGTGCACATATTGTTCTAGCCCATTTCAAGTTCATGTTCCTTGGTTGACAAGTTAAATGCACCTTCATGATGATTGAAATAACTATTCAGGTTAGATGTCCAATCTCTGAATCATGGATGTAAAGGCTTAGTTATTAAAATCATTGTAGGAGGCCAACACCAGGAATCTGGTCCATCTGATGACTAATCTTCCTTACAAAAGGAAAACCTTTAGGTACGCTATCAAAAATAATAGCTTGAAATTCATTCAAAAAATCTGAAACCTCTCTAGGTACCTTAGTAGTATCTTCTTTATCAACTCTAGGGATCAATGAAAAACACATATGCTCATGCTTCATACCTTCTAGGAACTTTCTTCCATCAACCTAAAAAATTCTTGCATTATTGCATACCTTTTCCTCTACCTCTTTCAAGGGCTTCAACTTATGACGAACTCTAGATCCTTTGTCAAAGAATAGGTTTGGGCATGTCCATCATGTACTTCTTATCGATCAAACTGCCATGGTTTTCCTAACAACGAATGACAAACATCCATAGGAATAATATCACACAATACCTCATCATGGTAATTTCCAATCTTGAACTTTAGCAGACATTGTTCATTTACCAAAGCTTTATGGTCCTTCTGCAACCAAGCAATCTGATATGGGTTCAAATGCCTTCTTCTCTCCAACCACAACTTACTAATCATTTCTTCTAAAACAAGGTTATCAATACTACCTCCATCAATAATAACATTGCAAACTTTACCTTCACACTTACATTTGGTGCGAAATAAATTCTTCCTTTGAGTTGGATCCTTCTCCTCATTCAACAAGGCTCTTCTAGTAACAAGAACCTCTCCTCTTTTTGTATCCTCAGAATCTGAAGACTCAACATCTTCATCAACATGTGCAACTCATGCATTACCCTTAGGTCTTCTATTTTTCTTTCCTTGATGTTGAGGAAACTCATAGGCTCTATGTCCTTCTTCTCCACATTGGAAACAGGTTCCACAGAAGCCTCCTCTTCTCAGTCCTCATGTAGATCTTCCTCTTCCTCTTTGGTCTCCATTGTTCTGATCATGAGGATGGTAGGTTTTATCTCCTTTCTAGTTGTGGTTGCTATTGGAGCCTTTTCCCTTCTTTTGATCTTCATTTCGACCTCCATATGATCGTCCACTAGTCTTTCCTCCACGGCCTCCACCTCGTTGTTTTTTCTCAAACCTCTTGTTTAGTCATTCTTCAACCTTTAGAGAAAACTAATAAGCATCCTCAATGGTGGTCATTCTTACCAATGCCAATTCTTCATGTATGATTGGCTTCAACCCATTAATATAACAAGCAACTTTCTATTTATTCTCCTTAGAATGTCCTATCCAAATCAGGACCTTGTGAAATTCCTCTGTGTATTATATCATTGTCTTTGTCACTTGCCTCAAGCTCTACATCTTCTTGAGCAACTCCAATTTGTAACCAACTGGAATAAATTGTTTCTTCAATTTTGACACCATTTTGTCCCATCTAGAAATTTTATCTTTCCCTTGTCTCCCTCTTTCTAACTAGAATGACCTTTTAATTTTGTCTTTGCAAACCTCACTCTGTGAAGATATTCAATCTCCTCAAACTCAAAAAATTCCTCCATGTCATTGATCCAATCAATCAATTCTTCGGGATTCAGATTTCCACTAAAAGTTGAAACCTCCATTTCAGGTCTCTTCCCAATGCTTGAGATCACTTACAGTAATCTTGTTTCTCCAGGATCCATTGGATCCTGCTCTTCCTCTTCCATATCCTCTTGTGTTTCATCTTCACTTTCATCTCTGTCTCATTGCACATCTCTTCTTTGAACCTCTTATTGCAAGGTTTCTAAATTCTTTCTAAGGGCTCTGATTTCATCTCTAGGTGGATCTCTTCCTCCACAACCTTCGCCTCTACCTCTGCCATATTGGGCCTTGGTCTTGGAGGCATCTTGAAATCAACCTATACTCATAGGTCCTGCTACAACTGCCTCACGCTCGACACTTCCAAGCTCAGGAACTCCTACTCTGATACCACTTGATGAGGGCCACACCACCCAAAACCCATAGAAATAATAATAGATACCAACACAAAAGATGCAAGATAGAAAATTGATTCACTTTCAGTTATTTTCAGAAAATGAAATTACAGATTCAAAGCTTACATGCTACAGCCTCATGGGCTTGATTCATTACAACAAAACCAACTCTAAAAATAAAATATACTATTCAGAGCCATAATCTTTACTATCAGGGCCACCTCCTACAACCCCCACTTAACCCTTTTTATTTTCCCCAATAACCACCCTAGAATGTTATAGAAAGTTCAAATTTCCCTTTTGTTTTGGCGCCAAAAGTCCTGCCGTTTTATTTCTGGCCTAGGAAGAATTTTTTAATGAAATTCACTTTTTAGAGGACCAACTTCATGGGGCCATAACTTTTGATCCTTTTGTCTTATTCACTATTATTGCATATTTTCGGAAAGCTTTCAATGAGATCTACAATATGTGAACCCACCGTAGGTAGGTTCGTCCACCTTTTGAGTTGTTTCAAGGCCTCTAAAGTTTTATATCTAAATTTGAAGCTGCATTGGAGAAATTTCTCAGGATGGAAGCTTTAATTTCTCCCAAACTGTGCAGGGTATTTGGGTGATTATTTTGTGACTGGGAATGTTTTTCTTCTCTACTCCTTGGGGTAAATTTTTACGTCCATGTGAGCCCATTTAGGCCGACTTACTAAAAATAGTAAGTGCCTATTTTTTGATTTTTTTATGCCTGATAGTCTTATACCCATTAAGTTCCATCATGGGACTCAAAACAACTAAATAAAATATAGAAAATAATTTTTTTGGGTGATGCAAGATTGCCCTACACTGTTAGATGCTCCTACATCACCTTTTACTTTTAAGGGTTTAACACCCTACTATAATCTTAAATTCGAAACTTGATTATAATTTGATGTTTATTTGATAAAAAATATTACATTTCAAATTTACTGAAGATTCATCCATATTTTAATAATTATAATTAAAAAAAATTATAAACTATATCTAAATTACTAATGAATAAAAAATAATTATGATGAATAAAGGAAAAATATACAATTGAAGAGAAGCATCCTTCTATCTAAAAAGAAGGGGAAACCTATCAAATGGAAATATACAAGGAATCTCATCTTTAAGTTGAGGAATAGTCTCAATTTTTCCATGGAAATTTTAAATATTATGTACAAACATTTGTTAGGAAAATTTTGTACTTAAAGTTATAAATATGTTTGTATGGAAAATTTAAATATGGTGAATGGAATGGTGGAAAATAGCTTGGTAGCTAGTAGTGATAGCTCATTTTATTTTTATGTGATCAAATTTTAGAATTATAATCTACACAAGTATTGTGCTAGAGAGACTCTCTTATTGAAGTCTTAGATCTCTATCATATTGCTAGTAGATGTTATATTGTTAGAAAAATTAATGGACTTAGTTTATGTGTATAATACAACTATTAGATTATATTATGATAATAAAATTTGTATTTAAATTGCTAAATATCCTAAATGGATGTAAGAAAAATTATTAATAATGAATACTAATTTAAATTTAAATTTAAATATTAAATTTTAAAAATAATAATATTACAATAAAATAATGTTATAAGATCATAAGTGGATATGTGTTTTTCTTTTAATCTTATTTTAAATAAATTTTAATAAATATGTGTAGTAATTATATGTTAATATGGAAGGCATAAATATTTTTAATATATAACATATTTTTTAAGAAGCATTAGAATATTTTAAACTTCAACCTATTTTTAATTTAGTGTATTTCATATTAAGAATATGAATATCTTAACAAAAATATCTTAACAAAAAAAAATTTAGAATAAAATTTTATTATATTAAATATTTTTAACATTCTATTAATAATTAATTTTCTCTAATTTAATGTTCAATTTAATGTGTATTTTTTCAACCAAATATTTAAATGTATTTAATCTACTAAAATCACTTACAATGTGAATTTGACCTTTGTTTTATAATTTTAAATTTATATTTACTTTTATCCTATTTAGAATATTGAAGCTCTTTGAAATTACTTTTCTTTATTATATAATTCTTAAATAATTAATTACTTATTCTTTAAGATTATAAAAATATCTTATATTTACAAATTATTTTGTTAATTATAAAACATAATCAAAGATTTATAATAATATAATTATATTATTACAAATTAGAATACTTTTTAAATAATTTATTATTCTTTAGTGCCATTTATCTTCTTGCATATTAGAAGAGTTCTCACTACAATGTGAAATTAATGATAATGGTCTTTCATTATTTTAATATTATCATAAGAAGTAGATATATAATATTTATTTTCTATTATTTCAAGTGATTTTTATATATTTTTTACTTTGGCTAGTGAAATTTTTAGTTGTAATCGATGGAAATCAATCTTTCAAATAATATTAGCAGATACATAAAAAAAAAAAAAATTCTTCTAATATTCACTTTTAGAATAGTGAAAAGTTAAAATATATGTATAAAGTATTTTGTAAGATATTGTTTCAAGAGTGTATTAGTAATAATGATTTAGAGAACATAGTCAATCTTATATTATATTTTTTTAATGAAATGAATGATGAATTAAGAATGTAAAAGAAGGGGTTGTATTTCAATCATTTTTATTAACTAATGAATAAAAAGATGTTAAATTATAATTTTGTTCTTTTGACTATAATTTGAGAGGAAGAGGTTATCAATTAGTACTAAAGAAATGATTACATTTTAATCGTTTTCATTATGCAATGAATAAAAAAATGTTGAATTATGACAATTTATTTTTTACTATATTTTAAGAGGAAAAGGTTATCAATCAAGGTAGTTTAATTGATTATAAATTTATATGATAAATGAGTGCACCAAAATCCTTATCAATCATATATATATATATATATATGTGTGTGTGTATGTGTGTGTGTGTGTATATGTGTGTGTGTATATATATATATATATATAAACCTAGGTTATCTTGTTAGAAAGTATCATCCCTTCTATATCATGTCATCATTGTCCTTTTAACTACTTAATTAGTGACTTTCATCGATTTATTATCGGTTTGGGCTTAGGAAAAAAAAAGAGTTTTTAAAACAAAACTTTACATGAGTACACTTAACTAACATATAGTTTTCAATTATTTACATTTATAAAATATGACAAGTATTATCATTTTTAAGTGTATATGAGATGAGGGGACCAATAAGCTATAATTTTAGGAGCTTAGAGATCAAGGATTCAAAGTTGTGACAATGACTTTACCACCTAAAAATTGGAAAATATATATCTATCATAATATTCACACAAATACATAATTACCCATTTTTAAGTGGCAATGTTCTATCACAACTCTTAAAGTTACTACTTACTTATTGTCACACAAATACATAATTACCCATTTTTAAGTGGTAACATTTTGTCACGCCTCTTAAAGTTACCACTTACTAATCATCATTACCTCATGCATACGCAAAAGTGATAAATTTTTACTACATTTTAGAGACATAATCTAAAATCATGTGCAGGTTAAGAGAGTGACATAAGTCCTATTTAGCAAGCCAGTCACACCCTAATAATTTTTAATTCAAAATTTTAATTCAAAATTAAAAAATTATGTACAAGTTATGTATAATTGTATGAACATAAGGTATGACAGGAACAACTTAAAAACTAGTTGTGTGCATGTTTAGCACAGTTATATACTAAGGCATGACAATAACAACTTGAAAATCAGAAACTCTATAACAATAACACACAATTATATATCAATACACAACAAATAATTTAAAAATTATAGATTATATACTCTCAGACATAAACTTATATCAAGTTATAACAAAGATAACTTAAAACTTAAAAACTATGTTAAGTAGGAGGTATTTTTCACAATGTGTCAAAATTGTGATATTGCTATCAAGATTCAACTTTGTAGTTATACGAGTCAAACTCATTGATCCTAACCATGTAATTATACGAGTCAAACTCATTGCCCCAACCGTGTAGTTATACGAGTCAAACTCATTGATCCTAACCGTGTAATTATACGAGTCAAACTCATTGCCCCAACTGTGTAGTTATACGAGTCAAACTCATTGACTCATGTTACATAGATCAATGAGTTTGATTCGTATAACTACACAGTTGTGATAACAATATCACAACTTAAAAACTATGTCAATTCATAACAAAGATAACTTAAGACTTAAAAACTATGTCAATTAAACAAATCATATACTTGTCTTTATGGTTAACTTGTTTCTCGCTTGTGTGCCTATGCTTGCTAAGATCCCTTATGGTTAGCTAGCTTTGGTTTTAGTTTAGGTTTTTTTGCTATTTGACTGGTGGTTGTTTTTGCCAGTATATTTTTCTATATTGTTTTGTTCTGCCATTAACTTTTTTATGAGATCATAGTCCTTCCCTACTTATCTAATAAAAAACAAATCATATACAAATCAAACTTAAAACTTAAAAATTGAAAACTATGTAACAATCAAATGCATGCAACGCACAAGAAAAACAACTTATATATCAAAAACTGTGTACTATTAAGCACAGTGGTATCTAGAAACATAACCAAAACAACGTAAAAGTTAAATACTGTGTTCCTGTCAAGCGCAGCCGTATGATAGCAGAGGCAGGGACAAAATCTTCTTGCAGGCCTTCAGTCACTAAATCGACAAGCCAATCAATTGAAA
>VDFB02273124.1:141139-192823 GCA_007258455.2 Sequoia sempervirens | reverse complement strand
AAAGTCCTAAAGTCTAGTATTCCTCCAAGGTTCCTAAAATTTCAACACCCATATCATTCACCCCTTTCATCCTTCATCTCATCATTTCATCCTAAATCCCTTAGAGGTTAACAAGGTCAAAACACAAGAAAAACATGGAATGTAAACTTACTCCATACATCACGAGTGATCTAAATCAACCAAACTATCAAAGAATTACAATTCCAATTGATTATAAAAACTCACATTTATAGAATCCATACATGGGATCATTATCTCTTACAAAACTCAATGGCACAATGAATGTGAGTATGCCCAATCTAAATTTTGGAACACCTTTCCCAATGGTATATTTAAATAAAATTCCAAACCTAAAAATCTATCAATCAAACAATCAATGCATGAGTCTTCAAACAAACAACATTATCCCACTGAATCCATACATGCCAAATGTGAATATACCCAGTACAACTTTACCAAACACGACCATTTCAAATCCACACTTGGTAAACTTTGGGATAGATATGTTTGCAAATCGTACAAATGTTGTTCAAAGACCAAACAATATGTTAACGAATCCAAGTATTGATCCAATTCAAGGTAACACCATGCAAAATCAAAGTTACCTAAATCAAGGCAATGTGGTTCCTAACCACAAAAATTTTCAATTTCAACCTATCTAGCCAAATCTAAGCATCATCCCAAATCAGAACATTGTCCAAAATCAATCACCACAAGGTCAATTTAAAATCTCACAAGGTAAAAAATGAAAATACACACCACTTGGGGAACTAATTGAATTGGTCATGCAACAATTGGTACAAGAGAATCTCATTAAAATCCCCATTTATGAGAATTATCAAGAGCCCCAAGTTAAACCAATAGGATATAACGAGAAGCACCTTTGTGAGTATCACAAAATAAAGGGACACACAATAGCGAATTGTATTCGACTCAAAAATCTCATCCAAGACCTTATTGATCAAAAAATAATAACTATTGGGGACAATGATTAGGATTCAACCACTAGTGATAGCATTGACAATCTCCCCACCACAATTGTTGAAAATAATGATCAAGATCTTGAAGATGTTTCTACCTCATCCAAAGATCAACTCAACATACATAAGAGTCACTTTTTGGTCATGATCAAAACCCCTCAACAATATCCTATAATTATTTATTCAAAGGAGTTTTAACATTGTTTGATCCTACAATCGACAATCCTTCGACCAATGATCATATTGAAAATGTCTCTACATCACCTAATGAGTTAGAGGACATATCTCAATAATTTATTCCAAAGCATGATCAACATCTATCACCAAAGTATAGCAATGGTCCTTTCCAAGACATATTGACATCCTTTGACCCCATGGTTACAGATATTAAAGAAATCCTCAACTCAACACTTAATCCAAGTCCACTCAAAGATCCAGAGGATATTGAGCCAATTCCCATTCCTAATGAAGATATCCAAGGAACCTTTGAAACTAACCCATGTCAAGAACTTGATCCAAAGCATGTCAAAAGAAATTCCAAAATTAATCAAGATCAAGAATTTGTATCTCCAAGCTACTACAATGATGTAATGGAAACTCTCCTATCTATACAAGATGATCATATCCACATAGAACATACTCCTCCACCTACCCATGAGATGCTTTCTTTAGATGGACACGTAGATGATCTTCATTCAGAACAAGATTCCTTTACTCCTCACATTATTACACCAAAAAAGCAAGTTATTGATTCCTATAGTCAAATTGAGTTGTCAACATCAAGATCAGATATATCCCAAATTCAAACTAAGGACATCATGTATGAATATATCCAACATTATCCACTCAAAGAAACAAGTTAGACAGAACAAGATATTCTAGAGTCAACATAACAACAAATTGAAATAATGTCATATGTAGTGGTCATTTATTTCAAAATGCATTCTAAATAGGAACTCTTGAAACAGGAAGAATCAAAGAACAAAGGTGGTACTACCACCATACTGGGGGCAACTATGTCTCAAAAAAATGTCAACATAGGGAGCACGAAGAATCCTTATGATGAAACTGATGCCAGTACTACAACCATCCATGTCATGAATCTTCATCCACCCATTACCCCATCCACGAATTGGGACCAACATCAAAAGAAATATTTGAATCAAAGTACAAAGAATGTCATCCAAGCAAAAGAAGCTAAGAAGCATATCAGAAAAATCAAATACAAGTAGATACCAAAGAATACAAAGAAAGATTATCCCTATCAAATTCCATTAGTCAAAGAAACTATGGGGAAAAATAAAAAAAGGGAAAAGTATCCATCAAAGATGTCCACAAAGGAAAAAGTAGGCTTCTCAAGCAACATACAAAGTATATCAAGCAGTTGGTCCTAATTCCACACACACTTTCATATCCACCAATCATTGCTCATCTTCCCACGTTTTGAGAGTCAAAGGTTCCAAACTATCAACCAATCCATATTTTATTCCTAAACAAACTCCATCCATACCGCCACACATGATATCCAATTCTCACATTGACCATGTATTGGCAGCCACCCTTCATCATAAGGATTTAGAAGGCATTCTATTGTGATGTGCGCACAAAGATAAAGTTAACTCTGGTATCAACAAAATAGATTAGGAATCTCAAAAGTTGTATTCAAGTGCACGTATCTTGGCAAAACAACTTCTTCAAGCAGGATATCAATGGCACATTATGACAGAAGCATCTACATTGACACCACCAAGTGGTTCAGCATGAGCTTAAAATCTTTCAAAAAAAACAAAGATAAAAAAAATGAAAATCCAGAAAAAATCAAAAAAAGGATCAAAAACAGTAAAGAAAAAAATTGTCCTCCAGTGAAAACCACTACAATGGTGCTTTGGGTAGGTACCATGATGAAAACCTAGCAAACAACCGTCATGTGTAGAATCGAACATCTGTGTGCACTAGTTTAGGTGAAAGCATCTCATCCCATCCATAATAAATCCAGCATTCCATCCATCTCATCCATAATAAATCCATTCATCCATAAACCACTAATCCAATCCATTTTCATCCATCTACATCCATCTTCCAAATTATCTTGATCTTGATAAAGTTTGGTGCACACTTTACACTTGCTTATGGTAGACATCTTGACATGAGTCATTTTCATTGATCTTACCCTACCCAACATTATCTAAGCCATGAAGCATTCCTATGTTTGAACACCTTATTTTATCACAAGATAATCCATAGCTATCTATCCATACACCTATCCAAGCATCCATCCATGGCATTTCAAACATTGCTAGACATTGGGGGTAGATATTTACATCTTGCTTCAAGAGTAAATCTTGATCTATATATTCTAACTTATGTGGTGATCTGAACATTGGAAAACATAAAATCAAATTGGTCAAGGCATTTGTGAGCCAAAAATCCAAATCACTAGACTATGTCACATTTTTACGAGAAGATGTTCCTTATTAGGTTTTATCTTTAATCAATATACCAGTCACATAAAATTTACACTTCAACATCACATCAAATCATTCAAACAAATTTTGTTCCAAAACCAAGCTTCAAAATCTTGATCAATCAGATCTAATCAATCCATCGTCATATGGGGATATCCATCCTAATCCTTGTGTTGTTTAACACTATCCTTGCATTGTTGTGTATCCTCAACAATGTTATCATCATTAATCCATCAACCTAATCAATCAACCCTATCTTGGTTTTCAACAAAATCCAAAAATAGAGCACTGATATCATCACACATATCCATATCCAAATCGTCAAAATCATGCGAAAAATTCAAAAACATTCAAAAAACCAAGAAAATCCAAAAACATCCAAAATCATATCAAAATCCAAAAACAAGTCAAAAAATAGAAAACATCAAAAACTTGGTCATTCGAACCATGTCGTCTCTGAGCTTAAACGTAGGCAAGGCTAATCTTTGATCAGCCCCTGAGACACAAAAATATTCAAAAAACACAAAATCCAAAAAACATTCATAAAATCTCATAAAACACAAAAAACATTCATAAATATCAAAAAACACCAAAAATATTTGCAACATCTTGAAAATACCAAAAATAGACTCAAAACATTTCAAAACTCCAAAAACATCCAAATATTTGAAAAAAATCCATCTGTCTCGTTTCGCTCCACCCACAATAATCTCATCTATAATAAATCAATCATCACACTCACCCTTTGGCAAAACAAATAGAAAAAACCACAACAATCAGCAAAAGAAAACTTCAAATGCAAAATCAAAATCGAAACAACAAACTTTTAAATGCAAAATCAAACTCTTGATCATTCACAAACATGTCAATCAACCATATATCAACATCCTTTCAAATAACCTATCAACTTTCCACCATCCACTAACATGTCCTAGGATGCATCCTTCCTACAATGTGAATTATCTTTGGCAAATCACTTTGGATACTTATCCTAAACAAAACAAATCCCTTTGGCTCGAGGTATGAAGAACATTGGCTTGTTTGCTTGCTTGATCTTTTCTTTGATTTATCTTATTGCGCTCATTCCAATGACCTCTCGATGATGTCTAATCAAAACGAGTTAGAGAGAAAGGAATGGGGCAATGATCATTATCTTTTGTCTATTGTGCTCGTTGGAGGTTCTTGTAATATAACCTTAGCAAATACTTGCTTTATTAGGTATGGAAGGAAGGTGTTTTGGACAACTTGTTGATTATTACATTGTTAGGATTTTCCTTTCTATGTTTTGGTCTGAGATGTTTGAAATATCTGAAGTACATCCTAATAAGGTTTTCGTATGTCAAGTGAACAAAAATACTCCTATATTTTTGTTGAGTCAAAGTCCATTACACTAGGTGTAACGCCATCCTGGTTCTTTATACCTTGATGCATTGTGCCTATGTGTGTTATCAAACATAAGGTAAGTGGCCCTTTTAAAGTCCCAAAGCTTGATAAGAAAATCATCATCATCACTCATCATCATATCTAATAAAGTCTTAATGACTCATGGACTTGTTGGATCCTCTCTTTCACCATCTCATTTTTTCTTATTCTTCTATCTTTACTAACATTTCTATCCAAATCTGTGTGTTATTTCAAAATATACATGAGGCTATCCATGGCTGATGACTGTCTATACATCATCAAATTTGTCTACATCAAACTTTCAAGCTTTCTAGTCCTCTTTGAGCTAAATTGACCCTAAATCTTTATCGCGAGATCACCCAAAAATAAAAAATTTCATTTGATCTCTTGAGGGGGTAGTATACTAGCATAATTCTCTCACTAGGGCAACAGTGAGGCATATGAGAAAATAAAATAAAATTGAATTTTGATCTTAGTAGTTTATTCTTTGAACCAATGCAGCAGGTACATTGCTTCAAAGAGGGGAAAAATGTGGACATAGAAAATGTACCAATTTATCCTATACACCTGATCTTGATTTTACTAACCCCAGTTCGCCCTGAATCATCTCCTTTGCTAACAATTTAATTAAATAATCTTTATTTAATTAAATTAACCACATTTCATCTCTTAATTAAATAAATCAATTTTATCTGAGTAAGTCATCATCTCCTATTAATTAAATAAATCACTTTGTTTAATTAATCCTATAGTCCCTCTTTTAATTAAATAATTCATTTTATTTAATTAATCTCTAAAGTCATCTCATTTAAATTAAATAAATTTATCTTTATTTGATTTAGTCTAACATCATCCTCTTTAATTAAATAAATCAAATCTTTATTTAATTAAATCTAAAATCATTTTCCTCTCATTTTGATTTAAATTAATCCAAAAGTCTAAGTCAAAATGGTCAAATCAGCTAATCTCCCTCTTAATTAATCAAATCTTGATTAATGCTAGTCTTAATCCATCAAATCCTCTAGATTTTGCAACTTGCTCATGAAAATCATTTTAATTGATTTATTAAATCTTCAATTATTTTCAAAAAAGGCATCAAAAAGGGAATATTCTCCAAATTCAAAAAGTCCCTCCAAAAGAACTTGTCCTCTCTAACAAGGCATTAAAAGCCTCTTACATGTCCTTTGCCTTGATCCAAGTGGCATTTAACTCTTCTTACATCCCCCTTAAACATGTCACTTCTTCAAATTCAAATTTCAAATGCATGCACATTGATCAAAATGTGCTCAACCTCCTTCCATTAGCATCTTGACAAGTGGCACAATGCCATTGGTCCATCTTTAATCCCACATTCATCCTATTCTTCAATACTCCATCCTTCTTTGTTATAAATAGAGGCCTCATCTATTGTATTGGATCATCCACAATCCATGTAAGATCACCATGCTCATTTGGATCAACAATCTTAGGCATTTTCATCCACAATTTCATGCAAAGACACTATCTTGAGATTTTGAATTTGCTCATCCATTGTTCATCCATTTTCACAATTTCAAAGCTAGGTTATGCTAGAATTTCACCAAGGAAGCATCAAATCTTCATCAAGTCATCATTCAAGCTTACAAGGGATTGGGAAAGGGCCATTTTCCACATCAAAATAGCACCAATTCGCCCATGGGATTGAGAGTTTGTTGATTTAAATAGGATTTGATAAATTTGCTTGTGTTATTCATTCTATTTCTTATTTTGTGTATTTCCAATGAATTCCATGGGGAATGTTGATTTAACTTGCATAATGGACTAATGGTGTGTTTTTTTATTGTGTTTGTGCAGGTCTACGATTACCATTCACAGTCACTTATTAATGGGAAGTTGCGAAAGTATGATAGGTGTGATATCCATGATGATTGTGCTAACATCCACACTTTGACAAAAGATGGAGTGATACATAAGTTGAAACTTGTGAGAGAAACATAAACAAATATACATACTAGTGTTAGAATTTATTTTGTAGAAGGTAGAAATTTTATGGATGGTATGAAGAAAACACATATGTTCTTTTCTTTGATCCCTAAAATCAATAAAGAAGAAGAAAATGATATACCTACAAATATTTTTTGGAACACAACAATCTACTGAGAGGGGGGGGGTGAATCAGTAGATTCCTTAAAATATAGTCCTATAGTAGTCTTATTTAATTGATTCATTTTTAACCTTTTTAGTTTAGATTAAAACAACACAAGAAGATAGAAAAGCATGCACACACAATAACACATAACACAAGATATACCTAGAAAACCCAATATGGGAAAAACCACGATGAGAAATGCTGCTAGGATCTACTGTATTAATCTAGCCTCACAATGAATATCTTCTGATTATAAATTTTAAGGGCACCAACCCTAAGGAGACACCAATCCCCTAGTTTTAGGAGCACCTACTCCAAGGAATCACCAACTCCCTACTCTGAGCACCTACCCAGATATCTGATGGCACCCACCAATCAAATTTACGATGCAAGTTAATACAATTTGTTCTACTGAACATAGTTTAATGTTGCACCCCAATTCGCAACTACCCAATTCTCTATCGTTGTCTTTGGAAAACACTCCTCTGTTTTGCACCTCTTTATTTTTCTCTGCACCTTCCCTTATCCATTAGTACATTCTTTGTCCACCTCAAAAGACCATGCAAACACTCTGCAATTCTTCCCTTTTTCTTTTTACTACATTCTTTGTCCACCTCAAGAGCTCACACATACACTTCCCAACCTTGTTGCACCCTTATCTTATTAATGCATTCTCTATCTGCCTCAACAGCCAAGAATAGTTTCAATAAAATGCACTCCTTGTAGCATTCAGAGTGTCAACCACTCTAGTCACAGTATGATTTTTACTTTTGTATAACTCACACTCTTTAGCCTCAACCACCTCGAGATTTGTACAAATGGTTTAGATATTTTGCTAGGGATTTCTTGGTAACTTCTCCATTAAGCTACCTCATCATCGAGCCACACACCATTCTCATAATGTACAAGTTCAATGAATTTCCTGAGTATGGAAACCTATAAAATCATAAAAATTGATATGCATTAAATGCATTCCCCTGATTATGTAATCTAATTTTTATTTTGACCATTGTCATAGTTTATGCCACTATTCTACAGATCAAATATTTCATTATATTGGTCGTTTGTGTAGTTAAACCAATTAAATTCCTTCCAAGGTTGCCATCACAAAAAAAACCCTCATTCACATAGAAAACTATTAAGAATCTTTAAATTTTGAATTTGAGCCATTGATCTACAATCTTTGTGTCATGATCCATTGATCCTCATTCATTGCTCAACTCTAAAATGTGATCATCAGATTAGAGATCCTTTTGATAACCATTGTTGATCTCCATCATATACACCATGCTTAGTGTAGGGTCCCACTAAGACACGTGTCATAAGCTCACTATCCCATAGGCCAAAGACATAGGCCCACTATTTCCTAGTGGGCTGGTAGGATAACACCATCTATTGTCTATGTCAACGTAGTGAAATTCACAACATCAATGTGAATTACATATCAAGAAATCATTCATTACCACCTATCATCATGCATCATCATCCACTTTGATCACCTCTCACTTTATCTGGTCCCACCTGACACATGTCATTAGCTTGCTATCCCCGCAGGGAAAGACAGGGACCCACTACACACTCAATGAGATGGCAAGGAGGTCATCGATCTTACAAGCTTGATCACAACTATTGATCAAGCTGAGGGAAAATATTTAGTGCGCAATTAGGAATATTATAATTGTTGAATATTTGTCAGGCTGATAATTGCTAGGAAAGGGGGCCGGTCTCCCAACAAGCTAAATAGCTTAAGTGATAACTTAAGAAACTTGCAACAACCTACAAAAATTCAACTCAAAAATAGAATTTTTGATGAACACCATGATTGTTAGACCTAGGGTTTATCTGTTAAATGCTAATTGGACCAAAAGGCATAAATAAATATTTTCTAAACTCTTTCCTCCCTTTTTTGAACATACAAACCACATCAAATGAATCTACTTGAAAAACCCATAACTATTATGGCCCTAGTTTTCTCCCCTGACATCTAGATACAATCTTTGCAATGTCATGACAACTTTTATAACATTCCGAGCAACATTACAACTTTTGCAAAACATGCTCACCTGGTGCTGGGCACGCACAGGTTTTTCATGCCCTGAGAGGGGTCAAATGTTGAAATTTTGTTTTTTTTTGAGTTAATTTCATTTAATAAGGTCTTCAAGGACCATTTCATGTGTGTTTTTAGTCAGTTTTGAGTCATTAGGGGTGAGTTGGGGTCTAGTTGCAAAATATTGTCAAGTTGCACAAAAGTTGTAAAAAATAACTTTTGTATTTTGTTGTCAAATTGAAAGATGAACCATTGGAATTTGAAATGTAGTTAGTGGACATTGAGAATCTATTGGAAATTCCTTAAAAGGCCTTGTATCATCATCCATGAGGTTGGTTGTTGAATTTTTCAAGAGAAAGCAATAAAGGAACTTTGTTTTTCTGCATTTTCCTAACATTCTTTGTTGTTCTTCAATGTTGTATGGATCTATATGATCCTGTGGTGACCCCGGACCAAATGTGGATGATGGTATACTAAATCTACTTTCAATTGGCACTGGTTGCATGCAAATCCATTGTGTTTTGAGCAAGTTACATTGATTTTTCTCAAAACTGGTCTAAATCCTAAGTAGGGTAACCAGTGGATTTGTAAAATATGTAGAACTCTATTCCACAAGTGAAAAGTTCTCAAAATTGATGGAATGGTTTGTGCTAGGATGGTCTTGATATTCCCAAAGTTATAGGATCAGGGGAGATGGTGTGCACATGTGGAGGAAGCGTGAGGGTTTGATAACCTCATATATTAGACCGAGCAACCCTAGTGGAGTGGCGAAATGTGTTA
Source organism: Sequoia sempervirens (assembly GCA_007258455.2). NCBI lineage: Eukaryota > Viridiplantae > Streptophyta > Pinopsida > Cupressales > Cupressaceae > Sequoia > Sequoia sempervirens. The sequence continues at coordinate 183,019 of VDFB02273124.1, read as the reverse complement.
TAGGATTTAGGGAAAAGACCTAAATGATGGAAAACTTTATTGAGGACCTTGTGGGATGTGTTTGGAGCATTGGAATGCAAAGATAGTCTCTGGAGTTCAAAAAACCATGTTGCTACGAAGCTTGTTCAAGCAATTAGGCTTAGCTACTTGTGAGACAGTCAATTTTTGGCCTTGACATTTCAAAGGAACCCTACCTAAATAATTGATATGTGCTAGAAGGCCCAAAAGGGTATCTAAATTTTTTTTTATAGTTTTGGTTTTAGGTTTGCTCCATAGGTTGTAGTTAGAAAATCCATTTTGGAGGGTTACAAGGGTTATAGCCAATTAGTGAAGGAATGCTAAGTAGGTTGAGAGTCCAAGTTTCTTCAGAGCCATTGTTGGTTTGCACATGTTGTTTCCACCTTGTATGAGGTGTTTCAAGTGTTGAGTAGAGGGTTTGAGGCATTGATTCCTTATTTTGGGTTTTGTGACCTTTGAGGGGCATGTTCAATTTTGGAAGAGTCTTGAACTTTGAAAGATGAATGAACCCATTGTTGTGAAATATGGTATCAATAATGTAGCTTCTTCCCCTACTCTGGACCAAATTGGTAATAGAGCATAGGTTTGATCTAAAGAGGGAAAATGTTGAAGAGAAAAAGAAACAAGATTCCTCCAGAAGGGAATCCACTGGCTAGAGAGATAAATGAAATAAAGGAGAAGCATGGAAGAGAGATGAGACAAATGAAGGAGATTCAAGAATCCCTTCAAGCTAGGCGTGCTGCTATTAAAACAATTCAGAAGACAGGAATGGTCACAGGAGACTTGAGTGACCGAGAAAAGAAGAAGAAGAAGAAGAAGAAGAAGAAAGAGAAGAGGAAAGTTCCCAAACAGGGTCTGAGGAAGAGATGGATCCTAATGAGTTGAAGATGGTAAAGTTTTTGAAGGAAGTGTAGGGAGAAGGTCCTAAGATCAAGATGGATTTACCCATGTATGGAGGAAAATTGGATAGTGAAGAACTCCTAGATTGGATAGGAGCATTGGATAACTACTTTGATTATGAAGATGTGCCAAAGGAGCAAAGGGTGAAGTTGGCCAAGAAAAAGTTAAAGGGTCATGCCTTTCTTTGGTGGGATTATGTACAAGATGAAATGAGAAAGAAGGAAAATTCTAAAATCACATCTTGGGATAGGATGGTTGCTAAAATCAAGGGAAAATTCCTACCAAGTGACTATAACATTTAGTTGTTCAAAAGGCTTCAAAACCTCAAGCAAAAAGAGATGGATGTGAGTGCCTATTCTGAGGAGTTTTACAAATTGAGCATAAAGGCAAGTCATGTAGAAGATGATGTGGAGAAAGTGGCAAGATATCTCAATGGGTTCTGATACAACCTTCAGGATGAACTAAGCCTAACAAATCCAAGAATAGTGGAAGAGTTACCTATTGGCCATCAAGGCTGAAGATAAGTTGAGGAGAAGGAAAGAAAAGAAAAGCAGGAGTAGAGGTAGGAATCCTAGAGGAAGAGGGGCATTTACTGATTCAAGACAGTCACATGAGATTCAAGGAGAGGCAAGTAGAGTTCAAGAACAAACTTTTGATTCAAGAGGTGGATTTAGAGGAGGTAAATCAGATTCAAGGGGTATATTTGGAAGCCAAAGAGGAGGTTCAAGTGTATTTATATGGAAATGTTATGCATGCAACAAATTTGCAGGCCATCAAACATGGCAATGTACTAAAAATCAGTCCACTGCTTCATTTGGAGGAGAAAGAAGAAACTAGTTTTCACAAGTAGAGGAAAATGAAAGTGTGAACTCTCCATCAGACAATGTTGATCTAGAATTTGGTGAGTCTCTCATGGTGAAGAGGACTTTGATCAAAGCATCAATGGAGAAAGAGCCACCACAATGGAAGTATCTTTTCAGAACTACATGTAAGTGCCTAGGTAAATGTTGCAAAGTAGTGACTGATCCCATTAGTATAGATAATTTGGTTTCAGTTGAGATGGTTGAAAAGCTTAAGTTGAAAAGAATCCATCATACCACTCCATATATAGTCTCTTGGATTAACAAAGTTCAGCAAGTAGTTATAAATGAACAAAGTTGGGTTTATTTTCACATAGGAGGTACAAGGATAGAGTTTTGTGTGATATAATACCAATGGATGTGTGTCATTTGCTTTTGGGAAAGCCTTGGTAGTATGATAGGAGTGCCAAATATGATGGAAGAAAAAAAACATATGTTATATAAAAAGATGGAGTTTCCTAAACCCTTACACCAATGAAAGATGAAATCCAAAACCCACAAGTGGATTCTAGAGTGATGTCAATGGGTACAAAAGAGTTTTTGAAGCCAATGAAAGAGGAAGAAGTAGGTAATACAATAGTGAGTAAACCCTCAAATTGTTCTAACATAAACAAGCATTAAAGAGTTTCCTTGGGAAGTTCAAGAGATATTGAAGGATCATGTGGACATAGTGGTGAATGAACTTTCTGACTTTTTGCTTCCAAGGAGAGATGCTAATCACTATATGGATTTTGTACTAGGGGCTGGTCTTTCATACTCAATAGCCTATGACAAACAAAATGAAGAATGTAATGTGTCTAAAGAAAGGGATTGTGTCAACAAAAATGATGCACTTGTTTGGGAGGTTGTAAATGAAAGGAATTTGGATGCTAAAGGAAAGAGGATTGCTGGGAAAGAGATTGCAAAAATAAATGCTTGAGGGGAAAATGAAGTATGGAGTAGCATAGCGATCAAACTGAGTTGCAGATGGAAGATGGACAATTAGAAAAGCATCCACTACAAGTGGATCAGCAAAAGAGAGTTGCAGATGTTAGTGAGTGTAATGTTGAAGGTACCAAGGTTATCTATGATTCACTTCTTTAAGAAGAGGGCAGTAAAAATGATCAAGAACCCAAGCTTGATGACGTGATGGTTAGAGACAAAGAGAGAAGACAAAATGATCTTGATGAGATTGCAGACTTGAGAGGTGAGAAACCTAAGGTGAATATGAAACAATCCATTGAAGGAGAGCAAGGTACTATTGGAATACATGACATCCATCAAGGAAAAATGGATTAGTTACAAGGTAAAGGTGTAGATGAGGGACAAGCTTATATTGACAAGTTCAACTACCTTTTCCAAGTGTTCAAGAAGCATAAAGTGAAGATGAAGCAAACATGGAACTGTTTCAAAGAAGACAATATGCAGGGATTTAAGGCCATCAGGTAAGAGATTTCAAGCATGGTTCTCATGTTGCGACCTTCTATTCAACTAGAACTTGAATCTTTTCTTCCCCGAGAGTATGGTGCAGGGCACCCATAGATTTTTCATGCCCCAAGAGGGTCAGATGTTGAAATTTTGTTTTTTTTGAGTTAATTGTAGGTAATAAGGTATTCAAGGACCATTTCATGTGTGTTTGAGTTGGTTTTGAGTCATTAGGGGTGAGTTAGGGTCTAGTTGAAAAATATTGTCAAGTTGCACAAATGTTGTAAAAAGCAACTTTTACATTTTGTTGTCAAATTGGAAGGTGAACCTTTGGAAGTTGAAATGTAGTTAGTGGATGTTTGGAAACTACTAGAAATGCTTTAAAAGGCCTTGTATCATCAAACATGAGGTTGGTTGTTGAATTTTTGAAGAGAAAGCAATAAAGGAACTCTATTTTTCTACATTTTCTTAATGTTCTTTGATGTTCTTCAATGTTGTATGGATGTGTATGATCTAGTGGTGACCCCAAACCAATTATAGATGATGGTATGCTAAATATTCCTTCAATTGGAACTAGTTTCATGTAAATCCATTATGTTTTGAGCAAGTTACATTGATTTTTCTCAAAACTAGTCTAAACCCTAAGTAGGGTAACCAATGGGTTTGTAAAATATGTAGAACTCCATTCCACCTGTGAAAAGTCCTCAAAATTGGTGGAATGGTCTATGGTAGGATGATCTTGATATTCCAAAAGTTTCAGGATTAGGGGATATGGTGTGCACATGTGGAGGAAGCATGAGGGTTTGATAACCTCATATATCAGACCAAGCAACCCTAGTGGTGAAATGTGTTATAGGCTATTGGGGAAAGATATAGATGATGGAAACCTCCATTTAGGACCCTGTGGGATGTGTTTGGAGCATTGTAATTCAAAGATAGCCTTTGGAGTTCAAAAAACCCTATTGCTACCAAGCTTGTTCAAGCAATCAGGCCTAGCTACAAGTGGGACAGTCAATCTTTAGCCCTGACATTTCAAAGGAACCCTATCTAAATTATTGATATGTACTAGAAGGCCCAAAAGGGTATCTAAATATATTTGTATAGTTTTGGTTTTAGGTCTGATCCATAGGTTGTAGTTAGAAAATCCATTTTGGAGGGCTATAAGGGTTATAGCCAATTAGTGAAGGAATGCTAAGTAGGTTGAGAGTCCAAGTTTCTTGAGAGCCATTGTTGGTCTACACATGTTGTTTTCACATTTTCTAAGGATTTTCAAGTGTTGAGTGGAGGGTTTGAGGCATTGATGCCTTATTTGGGGTTTTGTGACCTTTGAGGGGCATGTTCCATTTTGGAAGAGTCTTGAACTTTGAAAGATGAATGAACCCATTGTTGTGAAATATAGTATCAATCATGTAACTTTTTCCCCTACTCTACATCATCACCTCTCCATCAATCATCGCCAAGCTTCCAAAACTTGATCCTATGATCTCCATGATATCATGCCAACAATCTCCTTCATAAGATACCACTCAGCTATCCCTTTTTGACATGAATGAAAACATTATGCCAATGATCTCCCCCTTTGTCATTGATGGAAAAACCAAATGCTCAAACTACTCAATACTAATGAAAATAGAACATATCATGAGTGTGCATAGATAGAAACTCCCCCTTTGACATACCTTTTTCCTCCTTTCTCAATTGCATTAGAATTTTATCCTTTCTCCTCCTTTGAAATAAATGGAAAAGGGTCATCCTCAAGATTGGAACATGTTCTCCCCCTATGAATATTCTCCCCTTTGACAAGTTGCATCCATCAAGTCATTAGAAATTTGTAAAACCATGTTTACCTGACTTGATCTCTTCTTCATATCTATGGATGAATGAATTGAAAATGAAGTCCCCCTTGGATCCATTCCCTATCACTAAGATTTAGTGATATGATTTGGGAGCAAGTACTCTCAATTTATTCCTCAAATATTGAAATTGTGCCTTGGGAAGAGGCTTTGTGAAGATATTAGCAACTTGTTCTTTGGTGGGGACATATTCCATGTTGAATTGTTTGTTTGCAACCTTCTCTCTAATGATGTGATACTTGATTGATATGTTCTTTTTCCTAGAGTGCATCATTGGATTCTTTTAGATGTTTATTGCACTTGAATTATCACAAAGAATAGTGATAGGTTATTTGTACTCAACCTTAATATCCTTAAGTGTTTTCTTCATCCACAATACCTGAGTACAACATGTTGTTGCTACATACTCTACTTTTGATGTAGATAAGGTGACTGATTCTTTCTTCTTTCTCATCCATGACACAAGTTTGTTTCCAAGAAATAATGCTCCACCACTAGTTATTTTCCTATCATATGCACTTCTAGCCCAATCAACATCTATTTATGTTGTTAAAGTGAGATCCTTGCTATTGGGATACTAGAGTACATAGTCAACAATGCTTTTAATGTATCTAAATATTCTCTTTACTGCAATGACATGAGACTCTTTTGGAGCAGCCTAAAATATTACCACCATATATATTGCTTGCATGATATCTATCCTTCATGTAGTTAGGTACAACAAGCTTCCAATCATTGACCTATACATTGTTTGATTTGCATCTAGGGACTCATCTTATTTGCTCAACTTACAACTAGTTATCATGGGGGTACTAACTAGCCTATTATCTTCCATTCCAAATTTCTTAAGAATTTCCTTAGTATACTTAGTTTGAGATATAAATATCCCATCATCAGTTTGTATAATTTGTAAACAAAGGAAAAATGACAACTCTCCTAGCATAGACATTTCAAATTCATCTTGCATTTGTGAAAAGTATACTTTACACATTTTATCATTGTTTCCACTAAATATGGCGTCATCTGTATAAAAAAACAATAATCATGTGCTCACCTACATATTTGAAATAAAAATTGCTTTCTACACATCCTTTCTTGAATCCTTGTTGTTGTAGATACCGATCCAATCTTGAATACCATGCTCTTGGTGCCTGTTTTAGACCATACAATGCTTTTCTCAATCTACACACATAATATTCTTCTTCTAAAAGCTGAAACCCCTCAGGTTGTTCTATGTAGACTTCTTCTTCTAGGTTTCCTTTCAGAAATGCAGATTTAACATCCATTTGATATACCTTAAATCCTTTATAGACTAAAAATGAAAAAAAAATTCTTATAGCCTCTAATCTTGAAATAGGTGCAAATGTTTCTTTGAAATCAATACCTTTAACTTGTGCATACCCCTTGCACACCAATTTTTTCTTATTTCTAACCATGACACCATCTTCATTAATTTTATTTCTAAACACCCATTTAGTACCTATCAAATTCTTATTTAGGGGTCTAGGAACCAATTCCCATGTCTTGTTCTTCTTAATCTGATTTAGCTCTTCTTCCATAGCCTTTATCAAGATCTCATCTTTATTGGCATCTATAACTTTTAGGTTCAATTTGGGACAAGAGATCAAAATTTACTTCTTCCTTGTTCTTATAAAGTCTTCTCCTTTTCTGAATACCTTCATTTTTATCACCAATAATCTGATCCATAAGATATGTTGGAGGTTCCAACTGATGGTCTAGCATCTCATAAAGGGTAGCTACTCCTTATACTTAGAGACCCTAGGTCAGTGGCCAATGAACAGGAGATGATCAATTAGAAAGCCTCTCCTATACACTTTAGGCTATGTAGGACCAAGGTGGGTATCCCTATACATTAATGCAGGTCATCACACTACAATGGTGCAAGGCCTTCAATGGGATAAATCATCTACACAAATATCGCTATTAGTAGTGACTTGTGGTAGTGTGGAAAGGGAAAGATGAAAGAAAATCTAATCTAAGAAAGCAGAAAATGTTTTTAGTTGAAATATTTTTTATTCTACCCTAGCTCCATACTTTGTGAATCTCCTTGACCAATGCCTAATCCACAGGGAGTTAGGACTGAAATAAACTCCTACAATAGACCAACCATGGCTTCTCATAACCCTACTACCTTGCAGCAGGAAACCAACAAAAGGACAATCAACATGTTACTTAGTTATCCACACTACACTACATCACCATCGTTATCTCTATGCAAGAAATTACACCACTCCTTCAATGATAGGAAAACATAAACATAAATCAAACAACAAATGTGTTTGAAGCATCAACACAACCCTTGATTATATTGATTCAAAAGATAATACATACAATATTTGGAGAACATACAGATTGACATATATAATGAAGAAAAATACAAACGTTGTATGGCAGTCATCTATTTTTATTACAGTGCATAGCTTATTACATTCCCTATCTATGTCCAAAGGACTTACCCTATTCAACTTGACTCAAAGCAAAGAATTACATAAAGCATAGAAATAGAATCTGGTAGGGAAACACTACACTAGATCACTTAGGTTGGAGAGTAGAAGTCTGAACTCGAAACAAAACAAAAAAATTCCTTTATAGTGCAGGCATAACTCATAATTTGAATTCAAATCCTAACCCTAACTCAATTAGAGTTATAGAAAGGATTAAATCTGATCAGATTACAAACAACAAGAATTCCCCCCAAAAATGAAGCAACAACTAGCCATAAAGTCCTTTGACACCTCGAGCACACTCCAACATTGATGGCATTATGAAAATAAGCATGGTACTCTCTAGAAATCTATGATCATAGTCAGGAAAAACATACCCTAACATAGACGAAAACCACTGTAACACCCTAGGAAATAAATGGCGCCGCTCAACAATCACTTTGGCCTTGGAAGAAGCACAAGAACGTGATCTGAAGTTGTATGGAATCAATCTGGTAGCTGAGAAATTGATGCACGATTATTGCACAGTCTTTACCCATGAACAAGAGTAGCTAATCATTGGGAAATCATATTTTGAATTGTGGTTGCTGATCTGTCTAACCCACGCCAAGATCCAACGATCCATTGCTCACTGTTCATACTTTAAAACCTGACCATTAGATTACCAGTTGTTCAAATATCCACCGTCGATCTATCATATCGCTCTATTGTAGGGACACCCATTACAGTCTCACCGATGGACCAAAGTCACACCAATGAGAAAGCCATCAAACCATTGTCGGGACACCAACTTCACTCCCAACTATAGGCAATTTTCCCACCAACACCACTCGTTGCCGCCTTTGACAGATCCCACCAGATACACGTGCCACCAACATGACTCACAACAACAATGTGAGTCATCCAATTATGCAATCAAGCAATGCCACCCATTGGCCTTCGTCATAATAGCTAGGTCCCACACTGAATGCTACCTTCCCAATGCTCCATCAGAGAGACACAACCAAAGGTCCCACTAATGTTTCCCACTCTCACCGATAACACACAGATTGCCAAGTCACCAAAAATATAAACCTCAGAACCACATGTTGGAGGTTGTGAAGCTTGGAAAACCCACAACTTGACTATAACAAAGAGATCACCAATTCAGGAAGTTACAAAACTTCAGAACCCTATGACATAGGTTAGAAAAACATGAAAACTCGTGACTTAGAGAAAATGACAAAATACTTAGAAGGGGCCACGATGGGAAAGACAAGGTAAAGGGGTTGGTGAACACATGACTTCCAAGACATAAGTTATAACTTAGGTGATCGGGAACCATTGATAGCCTAGAGATTGCTAAGTCACCCAAAACTTGAACCTCAGAACCTCATGTTGGGAAGTTATGAAAATCCAAAACTCTGTGACAAAGGTTCGAAAAACTATGAAACTTGTGACTTAGAGAAAATGAAAAAATATTAGAAGGGGTCACACTTAGGCTAATGATAAATAATGACATAAATTCATAATGCAAAGGGTCAAGCGTAAGCCACTGCAAGATGCCAACATAATTTTAGAACAAAAGTGCACACCCAGGGTTTAGGGTTTAATGATATGAGGGTTTAACCCCTACATGCAATATTTGAACCCTAAACAGACAAAATGGAGGAAACTCAGAAGCAAAAGGGGAAAAATTTATGGAAATGGCCACAAATTTTACAAGTACCACCAGGATGATCCTTTTGCACATATTTTCCAAGTTCCTTTTCAACTTCTTATTCAAATTATTCTTCCTCATTTGTAGAATCTTCTTCTTCACAATCTAATTCCTCTTCAAATTTATTCTTGTTAGATTTGACATGTTTGATATCCTCATCAATCTTGACATTGATTCTTTCCAATATCTTGTGTAGCCTTTTATTATAGCACTTGTAAAGTTTTCTTTGAGTGGAATATCCTAGAAATATCCCTTCATCACATCTTGAATCAAAGCTTCCCAAGTTTTCATCTTCTCTTTTGATGTGGCATTTTCTACCAAATACCTTGAAATACTTGATAGATGCTAGTGTGCCATTCCTTCTTTCCTGTAGCATCAAGGGGTTGTAGCTAGGGTGTATATCCATTCTTAATAGAAATCCAAACATCAAACTCTAAATATCCCAAATATGTCTCCATCATAATGCTCTAGAAGGCATAATCTGACCCATCAAACCGAGGTTCCTTGTTTGTAGAGGAACCTTCCTGACTAGCCATTATGTTCACTTGTCCAAGATCTAATCGAGCTAATTAAGCTTCTCCTAGGGAACCTATGCTTTGATACCAATTGTTGGAAAACAAAAATCTACTTAGAGGGGAGGGTGAATTAGTATGTTCCTTAAAATATAGTGCTACAATAGTCTTATTATATTGATTCCTTTTTAACCTTTTTAGTATAGATTAAAATAACACAGGCAAAGAGATAAGCATGCACACACAATAGCACATAACACAAGATATGTTGCAAGAATGGAAATATTGAAGGTGTTGTCATTGATTTCAACTAGTCAATTGGTTATCAACTAATTTCTATTTTCATTAGTGCCATGGATACAAATTATTGGTTGTATATGTCGAGGATATTGAGAAAATTGTAATGAAGACATGTTGCAAGTGTTCAGTGGTTGCTCTGGGTTTTGATCTGGATTTGCTCAGGTATATTTGTATGGTTTAGATATGTTGATCATGGTTGTTGGAAGCTTGTATATCTTTATTTTTGGTTGTTGATTCATTGTACAGTGCAAGTTGTGTTCACCAGTTGTGAACTATGGTTTTCTGTGTTTCTCATTGAGGTTCGAGAGAAATTTTGTTGGTCCATATTTCACTTTGATGAAGTCTTATGACTTATAGTTCTGGAGTTGAGTTGTTTTGATTATATTGAAGATAATTTTGGTATATAGAAAGTTTGTGCTTAATTGTTCTATGTGTTTTACACTAGTTTGGTCGACCTTGTGTGAAATACTAATTTCAGAGTTAGTGAAGCATGTTGGATCTATTTGGGTCTTGATGAAGCATGTGTTTGGGTCACCCTAATTCTAATTCCACCCTAGGATGTTTTGGCACTGACCTAATTTGAATTTGAATTTAGATGGCCAAATTTGGATATGTTTCAAAGTTGAGGATGGTATAAATGCAAAACGAGTTAGGGAAGAAGAAGTGAAGAAGAGAATAAAGAAAATAGAGACAAGAGCACAAAGAGAATAGAGATAAGTGTGAATCAATGTGTTTGTATGATGCGAGTATAGAATATCAATGCGAAGCCTAAATGTTGAGTTTTTAGAAGTAGTGAGGTTAAGGTGCAATCTATCATTCGTGCATGTCTGTAAGTGGATTGAGAAAATTGTGGTGGAATCCTTTGTTGCATTGAGATTGTCTTCTCCTTGTAACAAGTCTCCTTTATCTTCTTTGTATCTATGTGGTGGTGAGCCCTTCGAGTTGTTAGCCCTATTGGATAGTGAGTCCTTGTTTTGGTAGTGAGCCTCTTGTAATTAGTTTTTTATATTTTCTATAGTGTGAGTTAATCCTCACCGTGGTTTTTCCCTTATTGGGTTTTCCATGTAAGTCTAGTGTTATTGTGTTTATGTGATGGTTTTGAGTTTCTACACTAGTATTTATTGTTTAATCTACTAAGCAATGTTAAAGTTTAGTTACAGTGAATGAATTAAAGTTTAAATCTATGACAACTAATTCACCCCCCTCTTAGTTGTCTTGTTCAACAATTGGTATCAGAGCTTGGTTCCTTGGTGAAGAGCTTAATCGCTTGAGAAAGGTTTAGGATGGTTGGAAAGATGACTTATGATTATTCAAGGTTCAATGGAACTAACAATGCTATCTAGAAAATATTGATGGAAGAATATCTGGAGTATTGTGGATATGATGTGGAGAAAGCTTACAAGATTCCTTACACTCCTACTAATGGTCTGAGCACGGCTGATGGGATCAAAGCGCATGAAGTGAACAATAAGGAAAATTACATTTTGAAGAATAGTCTGGTACATTATGAGTTGATTAAGGTTAAGAATTTGAAGACTACTAAGGAAGTCTGGGATGCTTTGGAAAGGATGCATGAAGGTGATGAGAGAGTTAAAGAGGAAAAATTATAAAATTTGGAGACATAGTTTGAGCTTCTGCATATGTCTGAAGACGAGAATGTTAAAGCTTATGTACAAAGATTGGATGAGATAGTGGCCAAAATGCGAGGACTTGGTGCTATTATAGATGAAACTAGAATTGCAAAGAATATTCTTAGAACTCTCCCTGATGCTTACAATGAGAAGTTGTGTGCTATTGAATAGAGTATAGATTATAAAACCTGCACTAAAGATTTATTGTAGGGATTTTTGACATGATCTTATGAGATAAGTAATCCAAGTTTGAGGAATGGATGCTAATTAGAAACAAATTTTAAGGCTACAAAAGCTAAAGATCTGGATGAAGAAAACTTTGATGAAATAGAAGCTAACTTTATGAGAAGGATGAGGAAAGGCTTCAGTAAGTATGAAGGCAAGTTACCCTTTAAATGCTTTAGTTGTGGATAAATAGGTCATTATATTGCAAAGTGTCCAAAAAGAGCTAACAAGAATAGACAAAGATATGAGAAAGAAAATAAAGGAAAGAAGATTAGCAGAGCATATTATGTGAATGAGAATTCTAGTATATCTAATGGATATTTTGAGTATGAATATCTTGAAGACAATGAATGCTTATTCCTAGCTATAAGGATGACCCTACTTCTGCTAATTATAAAAAACAGGTGAAGGAATGCCCTCTAGAGAAGAAGAAAAATGAAGGCACTGTTATCTCTGCCCTACATGCTAAAAAAGAAAAGAACTATTGGGTTGTTGATAATGGTTTTTCACATCACATGACTAGTGATAAAACTAAGTTTGTTAATCTTGAAAAATATGATGGAGGCTTGGTTATGTTTGGAGATGATATTGGTGCTATAATTTGTGGGATAGGTTCAATAAGTTTGGATGGAAAGCATAATACTGATGATGTCTACTTTGTTAAGGGATTAAGGCATAATATTTTGAGTGTTGGTCAGATGTGTAGTAAAGGATATGATCTTGTGTTTAAGGATGAGAGGTGTGAGATCCATAAAGGATCCAAAACATTGATTGTTGTAGGAAAAAAAATTGAAGGAAATATCTATCAACTTAAAGGTGCTAATGGATGATGCTTTATGACTCAAATTAATGATAGTTGGTTATGGCATAGAAGAATATGTCACATGAATTTTGTTAACTTGGAAAGGATTGGTGAAATCCAGAATCTGAGAGATTTAAACCAAGAATTACAAATCATGTTAATGCTATCTGTAGGAATTGTCAGTTTGGAAATCAAGCAAGAAGTCACTATAGATCAAAGGAACAATCTACTACTGGTCTAGTGGATTTAGTTCATACAGATCTCTATGGTCCTACAAGAGTAAGAATTCTACAAGGTGAAAGATACTTTATTCTTTTGATTGATGATTATTCTATATATACATGGGTTACATTTTTTAAAGATAAATGAGATGCATTAGATAGATTCAAAACATTCAAATCTATGGTTGAAAATGAAGTGAACTTGAAGATAAAATACTTAAGGTCTAATAGAGGTGGAGAATTCACATCCAATGAGTTTAATAAGTTTTGTGAAGTGTATGGAATAAAGAGACAATTATCTACTTGGAGATCTCCTCAGTGGAATGGAGTTGTTGAAAGGAAAAACATAATAGTTCAATAGGTTGCTAGATCAATGATTATTGAGGCCGGTTTACCAAAATTTTATTGGAAAGAAGCTATTCATACTATTGTTTATGTATTCAATCGATTTTAAGCAAGAGAAAATAGTACAAAGACCCCCTATGAGCTATGGTTTGGAAGAATTCCTAATGTTAAGTATTTCAAGGTATTTAGAAGCAAATGTTATATCAAAAGAGATGAAGATACTTTAGGAAAGTTTGATGCAAGAAGTGATGAAGGAATTCTTCTTGGATATTCTACTAAAATCAAAGCATACAAATGTTTCAATAAAAGGCTTTGAAACATTGTAGAAAGTGCAAATGTCAAGGTTGATGAGACAGTGAAGAATTCAATTGACATTGATGGATATGTGTCTGATGAACCTGATTGGGTAAGAATTGAAGAGATTATGGAAGAACGGGAAAAGGATGAGCAAGAGAAGTAGAATGAATGAGATGAAAGAGAAGAAGATGCTCTGGTGATGTCACCTAAGACACCTAGATATGTACAGAAGAATCATTCAGAAAGTTAGATTATTAGAGATAAGAATAAAGGAGTATTAACTAGAAGCAGAGTTGTTGTTGAAGTTAATCTCTGTTTACTTTCTAAGATTGAACCGAAGACTGTAAGTGAATCATGCAAAGATGAACATTGGATGGAAGCCATGAAAGAACTTATGAAAATTGAGAAGAATCAAACTTGGGAATTGGTTCCAAGACTAAAAGATAAAAACATTATTGAATTGAAGTGGGTATTTAGAAATAAGTTGAATGAGAATGGAGAAGTGGTTAGAAACAAAGCAAGGCTTGTGTGTATAGGTTACTCACAAGTAGAAGGCATAGATTTTCAGGAAAAATTTTCTCCGGTAGAAAGAATGGAAGTTATAAAGATGTTCTTAGCATTTTTTGCTCATAAAGACTTTAAGGTCTATCAGATGGATGTCAAGTCATCTTTTTTCAATGGTGAGCTAGAAGAAGAGGTCTACATGGAACAACCAGAAGGATTTTAGTTGTCAAAGCAATTGGATATGGTGTGTAGATTGAAGAAAGCTTTATATGGATTGAAGCAAGCTCCTAGAGCTTGGTATGAAAGGTTGGATAGCTATTTGATTCAACAAGGTTTCAACAAAGGTATGACAGATATTAATCTATATTTTAAGATTGAAAATGATAAAAATATTGATTGTAGTTGTATATGTTGATGACATTATCCTTGGAGGAAATGAAAATATGTGCAAAATTTTTGTGGAAGAGATGCAAAAAAATTGAAATGTCTATGTTTGGAGAGATGAATTTTTTTCTTGGGCTACATATCAATCAAATAGAGAAAGGAATTTTTATTTCATATTCTAAGTATGTGAAAGAGATTTTGAACAAGTTTGGGATGGATGGTTCCAAACCAGTATGTACTCCTATGGTGACTAGTTGCAAATTGGGTATAGATGATGATTCACCTAAGGCTGATTAGAGAAAATATAGATCTATGATTGGTGGACTACTGTATTTGACTGCTACTAGACTGAATATTATGCATGTTGTCTTTCTTGTGGCTAGATTTCAAGAAGATCCTAAGGAAACACATGTTATTGTTTCTAAAAGAATATTTAGATATTTAAATGACACTCTGAATTATGGATTATGGAATCCGAAAGATACTGAATTTACTCTAAGTGACTATACAAATGCAGATTGGGCTAGATGTGTAGATGATAGAAAGTGTACAAGTGGTGGTGCATTCTTTTTTGGTTGTAGATTGGTGGCATGGTTGAGTAAAAAGAAAGAGTAAATCTCCTTATCTACTATTGAAGTTGAATATATTGTTGTTGCATCTTGTTGTACACAAGTTCTATGGATGAAATGGACATTGAAAGATATCATAGTGGTGTATTGTGCTCCTATTTCTATCTTCTATGATAATACAAGTACAATTAACATTTCAAAGAATCTTGTGATGCACTCGAGGATGAAGCATATATCTATCAGATATCATTTCTTGAGAGAGAAGGTCATGGAGAATGAATTAGAGCTTGAGTATGTTCCAACTAAGGATCAAATTGCTGATATATTCATGAAGGCTCTTCCTAAAGATACTTTTGAGTATCTCTAGGAGAAGTTAGGGGTCATTTCCCCTCCTTTCTTGAACTAGATGCATATGGATATGAATTATTCTGGTGGATCTATAGATCTATTTTTCATTTGGACTGATATTTTGGTGGCTACCTCTCAAGGGGAGTAGGTAGTATCAGGTGTTGTCACTATGAGTTTTATGTTTTCTATGTCAAAGGGGAAATTAATGTAAAATATTTGTTTCATTTGCCATTGATGTCAAAGGGGGAGAGGAAGCATGTTATAAAGAAGAGGAAGCATGTGAAGGAAAGAGGAAGAACATAAAAGACTATCTCTTAAGGTGGAGAAATAGAAAGGAACAAAAAGAAAAATCTTGAGAAGTGTATTCACAGTTGTATGGTGTCTTTGATGGTTTTTCACATCATGTGTTGCCGTCAATGACAAAGAGGGAGATTGTTGCAAGAATGGAAAGATTGGAGGTGTTGTCATTGATGCCAACTAGTCAATTAGTTATCAACTAATTGTTGTTGTCATTAGTCTCATGGATATAGTTTATTGGTTGTATATGTCAAGGATATTGAGAAAATTGTAATGAAGACATGTTGCAAGTGTTCTGTGGTTGCTCCATTTTTTGCTTTGGATTTTATCATATATTTGTATAGTTTAGATATGTTGATCATGGTTGTTGGAAGTTTCTATATCCTAATTTTTGGCTTTTGATTCATTGTATAGTGCGAGTTGTGTTCACTAGTTGTGAACTATGGTTTTTTATGTTTTTGCTTGATGTCCGAGAGAAATGTTGTTGGTCTGGATTTCTCTTTGAAGAATTCTTATGACTTACAGTTCTGTAGTTGAGTTGTTTTGATTATATTGAAGATAATTTTGTATCTACAAATTTTGTGCTTAACTGTTATATGTGTTTTACACTAGTTTGGCTGACCTTGTGTGAAATACTACTTTTAGAGTTAGTGAAGTGTGTTGGATCTATTTGGGTCTTGATGAAGCATGTGTTTGGGTCTCCCTCATTCTAATTCCACCCTAGGATGTTTTAGCACTGGCCTAATTTGAATTTGAATTTGGATGGCTAACTTTGGATATGTTTCAAAGTTGAAGATGGTATAAATGAAGAATGAATTAAGGAAGAAGAAGCAAAGAAGAGAACAAAGAAAATAGAGACACAAGTGCAAAGAGAATAGAGATAAGTGTGAATTAGTGTATGTGTATGATGTGAGTATGGTAGATCAATGTGAAGCCTAAATGTTGAGTTTTTGGAAGTAGTGAGTTGAAGGTGCACTCTATCATTCATTCATTTCTGCAAGTGGATTGAACAAATTGTGGTGGAATCCTTTGTTGCATTGAGATTGTCTTCTCTCTATAACAAGTATTTTTTATCTTCTTTGTATCTTTGTAGCAGTGAGCCCTTTGGGTTTTTAGCCCTATTGGATAGTGGGTCCTTGTTCTGGATAGTGAGTCCTTGTTTTGGCAATGAGCCTTATTTCTCAGGCAATAAGCCTCATGTAATCAGTTTTGATATTCTCTATAGCATGAGTTAATCTTCACCGTGGTTTTTCCATTATTGGGTTTTCCAAGTAAATCTGGTGTTATTGTGTTTATGTGATGGTTTATAGTTTATGCACTAGTATTTATTGTTTAATTTGCTAAGCAATGTTAAGGTTTAGTTTCGATGAATGAATTAAAGTTTAAATCTATGACAACTGATTCACCCCCCTCTTAGTTGTCTTGTTCAACAAGATATACGTGGAAAAATAAAGATGGGAAAAACCACGATGAGAAATGTTGCTAGGATCTATTGTCCTAATCCAACCTCACAATGAATATCTTTTGATTACAGAGTTTAAGGGCACCAACCCTAAGGAGACAACAATCCTTTGGTTTTCAAAGCACCTACTCCAAGGAAGCACCAACTCCCTACTCTGAGCATGTACCCAAATATCTAATGGAACTCACCAATGAGATTTACAATGTAATTAGTTAATACAATTTTTTCTATTGAATATAGTTTAATGTTGCACTAGAATTTGTAACTTCCCAATTCTCTGCCACTCCCTCTACAACACACTCCTCTTCTCTGCACCTCTTTTTTCTACTCCGCACCTTCCCTTATCTATTAGTGCATTCTTTTTCCACCTCAAAGTACCATGCACACACTCTGTAGTTCATCCCTTTTTCTTTTTACTGCATTCTTTGTCTGCCTTAAGAGCTCACAGATACACTACCCAACCCTATTGCACCCTTATATTATTAGTGCATTCTCTGTCTACCTCAAGATCCAAGAATTATTTTAGTAATATGCACTCCTTGCAATATTTATAGTGTCAACCACTCCAATCATAGTTTTATTTTCACTTTTTTATAACTCACATTGTTCAGCCTCAACCACCTCAAGATTTGCACATATGGTTCAAATATTTTGCTAGGGTTTGTTTAGATCAGGGTTTAGTATGAAGTTACAAACTCTTGCAATATGGTCCACAACACCTAGCACTAGAGAGCTTGAGGTGGTGAATGTTGGGAAATTGTGTCTCAACCTTGCAATGATATAAAAGTTATTGTTGATAGGATATATATATGAATATATGTATATATATATATATATTTCCTAGTTTTACCGATAGGTGTAATATACAATGGCATCATGGGAGAGGAGTAGGATGCGTGTAAACAATTTTTTGTTAAATCTTTTAGGAAACTACTAAAATGACCGACATACATTAGATAAATGATATATTGTAAATCTACATCGTTAATTATTAGGTTTTAGATCTAATGGTGGATATTTTGTTGGCTTGTCTTGTCCTAGATGTAACTCTATTTTATGATGGTGTTGTATTATGACTGTGGTAGAGAGAGGGTGATGTATTCTAAGAGTCTGATAGCAATCATGTTGTCTCTTGATCTTTGAGTGGTGATACTCCTATGAGAAGCTTTCTCTATAAGTATATTGTAAGATTTGTGATTTATTGAATAATATTTTGGGCGAATTTTGGAGTGTGGAGTTTTTCTCCCGAAAGGGTTTTACCCACGTAAATCACTATGTCCTGGTATACATGATATTTATGTTTATTTCTATTTAAGTTTCTATAATTGTTAAATATCTATAAATTTTTTGCATTATTCTCCTCTAAATATTAGTGTAGGAAATTTTTCTACTACCTTAGCTTCCTTACAAGTGGTATTAGAGCCTGATCATCTTTGTTTTTAGTTGTCGGTTGTTGGGTTTTTTGAACTAATCAAGATTTGAGTGGAAGTTTGTGAAAAAGATACTTTGTGATCTTGTTGTAGGAATTTTTAGATGGAAAGTTCATCAGGGAGAATAGAGGTGGATAAATTTTCTTGAAATAATTTTGAAATGTGGAAGTTAAAGATGGAGGATCTATCGATAGATCAAGATTTGTGGGATGTTGTTGATGAGAATGTTTCAAGGCCTGTAGATCCTACTTAGGTTGCTTGATATGATGTTATGGACTGTAAATCCAAGGGTCTAATCAGATTGTGTTTGGCGGAATCTATTGTAATTAATTTTCATGAGGAGACCTCTATACAGAAACTATGGAAGAAGCTTGGTGAGATGTATCACGCCAAATCTTTAGCGAACAAGATTTTCTCGAGGAAGAAATTGTATTCCTTGTGAATGGAAGAGGGTGGAAAAATAACAAACCACATGAAAGAATTCAATATGATGGTGGCTAAATTGGCATCCATTGGTGTGAAAATGGATGAGGAGGAGAAATGTTATATCTTGCTTTGTTCTTTGCCTAATTCTTGTGATTCTCTTGTTATGGCTATTGGGAGTACTTCTGTTATTTTGAAGACTGAAGATGTGGTGGGTTATTTTCTTTCTAAAGAGATGAGAAGGAAGGCATCCATCACTACCAAGGAGGCTCTAAATGTTCGTGGAAGACCTAAGGAAAAAGGAAAGAAGATTGAGAAGTGTGACAAATCTAATTCCAAGGGGAGATCTAAGTCTCCTGGAAAGTCCAAAGTTACTTGCTAGAACTATGGTAAACTTGGACATGTTTGTAAGAACTGCAAAGAAGAGAAGAAGAAGAAAAAGAAGAAATTTGATTCTAATTCTAAGTTTGAGAAGGAAGATGGTAATACATTCATTGCAACTTTGGTAACTTGTACAAATAATGATTCACGGTTAATGGACTCATGTGCATCTTTGCATATGACCTTTAATAGAGATTGGTTTTCTAAATATGAATAATTTGATGGAGGTAAGGTTTACTTGGGTGATGATTCTCATTTAGATGTTGTTGGCCATGGTAAAGTTAAAATCAAATTTCTTGATGGTAGAATAAAAAAGGATTAATGGTGTGTTGCATATCCCTAGATTAGCACAAAATTTATTATCTATGAGAAAACTAATAGATGCTAGTGTGCAAGTAATATTTTTTGATGTAGGATGCAAGATGGTCAAAGATGCTATGGTGATTGCTAGAGGTGTCAGATATGGCACATTGTATAAGCTTGATGCATGCACTATTGAGTGCAATAGTACTTCTGTGAAAAGAAAGTTTGTGGAAGAAGTGAGGGTTTCACCTTCAACAGATGGTCATGGCTTTTAGGTACCCAAGGGTGCTCTTTATTCTGATACAAAGTTACTATTGGATATTATGGTTTTTTTGCTGATATGTGGTTGTCATCAATGTCAACACTATTAGCATTATTGTATTGAAGGCTATATATGTCAAGGATATTGAGAAAAATGTTAAAGGAAGAGTTGCAGGTTGCCAGTGGAACTGTGAAGGTCATGAATGTTTCTTGTTCTGTACATTGAAGATCAGTTGTTGTGGTCTAAAGGGTTTAGTGCTGAGATTATCTAGTTCATCTACCAGAAGTTTCAGAGGTCTGCATGAAGATTTGATCATGTATGAACAATTGTGTTCTGACAATATTTATGTGGGTTCTGTCATTGTTCTTGATTTAAGTTTATGTGTTTCTGATAATTTTTGTTGTGGATATTTCTCTATTAGTTCTTGTTGTTTGTGGATGTCTCTAGATCATTCTTTATCATTTTTGTACATCTGTGTCGATCGGTGTGCTCATGGTCAAATATTTTTCTTGGTATGTTCAGGTTTTCATGTTCTTGGCCGACATGATGGTTGTGGTGTGTTGCAAATCCTTGAAGATTTAATTTTGAATGTTTGGAATGCTCAAGGATATTTTCTTGGGTCACATCATGATATTAGTCGATGGTGTTTGATCCACTTTGAAAATTTATTTGTAAATTTGGGCTGACATTGAAAACATGTTTTATATTTTGGCTGAAAAGGTTGTTGATGAGATTCCATGTTGCGGATATATAAGAGCGATTGTTTGAGTGAAGTTAGTGTGTGCATAAGAGAAAATGTATGCCAGAGAAAGTGCAGATGTGTGAATAGTGTCCTAATCATTCGATTGTAGAGTAGAGTGAGAAGAAGTTTGAGCAAAGTGTGAAGAAGGTTTTTTGTACTTAACTGGAACTGTAATCAGGCTTGTGAAGAAGTTATTTCCTCAATTCATACCCTATGGATCTAATCTATATTGCTGTGTATTATTTGGCAGTGAGCTCTAGGAAATGTGCCTGAATGCATGTGCATTCCCATTATTATTCTCATCATACTTTTAATAGGGTATAATATTGTGGACTAACATCCACCATGGTTTTTCCCCTAATAGGGTTTCCACATAAAAAGCCTTGTTGTTCTCTATGCTTCTGATGTGTTGTTTGTTCATGGTTTACTATTCATTCATCAGATTTGAGATTAAGTTAAGTTTGAAAAAGTTTAAATATTCTATGACAACTGATTCACCCCCCCCTCTCAATTGTTTGTCCTTGTTTTTCCAACAATTGGTATCAAAGCAGGTTCCTCTAAAGAATTTTAAAAGCTTGAGGTGATCTGAGATGACATCTTACAAGAAGGAAAATCCTACATTGGATGGAAAAAACTACTCATTGTGGAAAACTAGGATGGAGTGTCATTTGAGGTGTATTGGTGAACCCTTCTGGAAGATTACAAAGAACAAATATGTTATTCCTCATAATGGTCCTTCCACTACTGATGAGATTAAAGAGGTTGAGAATAATGTCAGGGCTATGGAAGCTTTGTTGATCAGTGCTCTAACAGATTCTGAAATGACAAATGTGATAGGTCTGAAGATAGCTCATGAGATGTGGATGAAGCTAGAAAATTTGTATGAAGGAGATGTACATGTGAAGATGGATAAGCTTTAGATTTTGAAAGGCAAGTATGAAAATTTGAAGATGGGTGAAGATGAAAATATTTCTTCTTTTATGTAAAGAGTAAATGAAATAGTGATGGGTATTAGATGTGTTGGTGGTACCCTAGAAGAGGAAGAAATTATGGATAAAGTGCTCAAATCATTGCCTCCCTCCTACAAAGCGAAGGCTCATGCTATTGAAGAAACTAGATCATTGACAAATGTGACAAGAGATACACTGATTGGTAAACTTGTTGCCTTTGAGTTGAGCGAATTTGGTGAATTTGTTCCCAAGACTAAAAATGCATTTAAGGCTACTATATCAGGAAGAAACAAGAAAAGATATGATTTGAGAGAGATTTCTAGAAAGAATTTCAAGTATGAGGAAGAAATTAAATAACTTGAAGATGAAGAAAGAGAGGTAGAAGAGTTGGAAGCACTGATTGTGAAGAAAGAAGGTAGAGGACAAGGTAAGTATAAAGGAAAGCTACCTATCAAATGTTTTTCTTGCAGTAAAATAGGTCATTTTGCATCAAGGTTTCCTGAAAGAGTTCCTAGATCTAAGCCTTACAAATCTAGATTCCAAAAGAAATGCTATTTTTTTGAAGAAGGTGTGACTGATGAAGAGTTTGATAAAGAGAATGGAAATGAAGATGATTGGGTTTTCATTGCTATCAAGGAAAATAGTCTAGTGGCTATTGAATATGCTAAAGTTGAGACAACTCTCTTGTAGCCCAAATTGAAGAAAATGATGAGTGGGTCATTGACAATGGATGCTCACATCATATGATTGGTGAAAAAAGAAAATTTGTAAGTCTAGAGAAGTATGACAGTGGGATTGTAAGATTTGGAGATAATAATGCTTGTTTGATTTGTGGTAGAGGATCTATTTCTCTTGGTGTTAAGCATAACACTGATGATCTTCTTTATGTTGAAGGCTTGAAGCACAACCTGTTGAGTGTTGGATAGATGGTGGACAAGGGTTATGATCTTCAGTTCAAAGATGGAAGATGCAACATATATGGAAGTTCTAGAAATATAATTGCTTTAGGTAAACAGACAAAAGGTAATGTTTTTCACCTAATTGATGCCAATGAAAGTTGTTTAATTGCTCAAGTAGATGAAAACTGGTTATGGCATAGAAGGCTGTGTCATGTGAATTTTGATAACATAGTCAAAATAGGTTCCACTCAAGCAGTAAGACATCTACCCAAGCTAGTGAAGCCTACTAACACAATTTGCAAAGAGTAGATGGGAAAATAGACTAGAGTTTCTTTTCAGAGAAAACAACATCATTCAAATGGATTATTGGAGCTGGTGCATATTGATCTATGTGGTCCCTCTAGAGTCATAAGACTCCATGGTGAAAGGTACTTTATGCTACTTATTGATGATTATTCTAGAATGATATGGGTTGCCTTCTTAAGAGAAAAGTGTAAAGCATTAGAAAATTTCAAAAGTTTCAAAGCTATGGCAGAAAATGAGAAAGGTCTGAAAATCAAATGCTTAAGGTCAATTAGAGGTGGTGAGTTCACCTCTAGGGAGTTTAACTCTTTCTGTGTAGAGTATGGAATCAAAAGACTATTATCTACTCCTTGAACCCCTCAACATAGTGGATTTGCAAAGAGGAAGAACAAAACAATTTTGGCTATCACTAGAACAAGGATGATTGAAGGAAATGTGCCTCACATCTACTGGAGTGAAGTTGTAAGCATTGTTGTGTACACTTTGAACCAGGTAAATGTAAATGGTAATTTTGGTAAGACTCCTTTTGAACTATGGTTTGGTTATAAGCCTACTGTTAAATACTTCAAGATCTTTGGAAGCAAGTGTTACATCAAGAGAGATGATGATATAGGAAAGTTTGATGCAAGAAGTGATAAAGGAATCTTTCTAGGTTACTCTACTAGATGCAAGTCCTACCAGTGCTATAATAGAAGACTGAGAAAAATGTTTAAGAGTGCAAATGTCAGAGTTGATGAGGATTCTACTAAATCATCCAAATATTGTGGATATGATTCAGATGAAGAAAACACAAACAAAGGGGAGAATGTTTAGACACAAAATCAACTTCAAATTGCGTCATATGTTCCAGCAAGACAACTTCAATTTGTTCTATTAAATCAAGATAGTCAGGAAGTAGAGACAAGTCCAAGTGCAGAAGAAAGAATAGAAGAATAAAAAGTTTGAGAGAATCCTAAAACTTTGAGGTATGTAAAGCTAAATCATTCTAAAAATAAAATTATAGGAGACAAGAATAAAGGTGTGCAAACTAGAAGAAAGATTGCAGAAGAGTATTGTTGAATTTCCAAGATTGAGCCTAAAGATGTCAATGAAGCTTGCAATGATGAACACTGGATGAAATCTATGAAGGAAGAACTAATGCAGATTGAAAAGAATGATACATGGATACTTGTTCCCAAACCTAAAGATAAGAATGTGATTGGTACTAAATGGGTCTTTCAGAATAAGTTGAATGAACAAGGTAAAGTGGTCCGAAATAAAGCAAGACTAGTATGTAAAGGGTATTCACAAATGGAAGGTATTGATTTTGAAGAAACATTTTCCCCTGTTGCTAGAATTAAAGCTGTAAGGTTATTTCTTGCTTATGTTGCATATAAAAATTATAAAGTCTATCAAATTGATGTGAAGTCGGCTTTTCTGAATGGTGAGCTAGAAGAAGAAGTGTACATTGAACAACCAGATGGATTTCAACTGACTGATAAGGAATACATGGTTTGTCAATTGAAGAAAGCTCTATATGGACTCAAAGAAGCCCCTAGAGCTTGGTATGCTAGAATGGACAAATATTTACTAAAGTTTGGATTCAATAAAGGTACTGCTGACAACAACTGGTATTTCAAATTGGATCATGACAAAGAGTTAATTATTGAGGTCTTTATTGATGACATTATTTTTGGAGGAGATGACAATCTATGTATGAGATTTGTTGATGAAATGAAGAGTGAATTTGAGATGAGTATGATTGGACAGATGAAGTTCTTTCTGGGATTGCAAGTTGCTCAATTCATCAAGGGGATCTTCATATCTTAGTCCAAATATGTGAGAGAGCTGCTAAAGAAGTTTGACATGGATGACTCAAAACTTATTGGTACTCCCATTGTAATTAGATGTAAGTTGACACAGAATGATGATTATCCTAAGGAAAATCAAACAAGATACATGTCAATGATTGGTGGATTGCTCTATTTAACTTAGACCAAACCAGACATTATGAATGTTGTATGTATGGTTGCTAGATTTTAGGTTGATCCAAAAGAGTTTCATGTGACTGCTGCAAAGGGAATCTTCACGTATCTGAAAGGAACGGTTGACTTTGGGCTTTGGTATCCTAAGGATGATGATCTTACTTTGAATGCATATACTGATGTGGATTGGCCAGGAGATGTAGATGACAGGAAGAGTAATAGTGGTGGTTCATTCTTCCTAGGGAAGAAGCTAGTGTCTTGGTTGAGCAAAAAGAAAAATTCCATTTATCTATCTACTATTGAGGCAGAGTATATTACTGCTACAAATAACTGTACTCAAGTGATGTAGATGAAACAGATGCTGAAAGTTATCAGAGTAGTATATGATGAACCTATTGCCATATACTATGACAACTCAAGTGCAATTAACATATAAAATAATCTGATGCTACACTTGAAGACCAATCATATATCAATCAAGTTTCACTTCTTAAGAGAAAAAGTGAGTGAGAAAGAAGTTAGACTGGAGTATGTGCCTACCAAAGAACATATTGCAATTTTTTTTACTAAGTCGTTGCCAAAGGATACTTTTGAGTATCTCAGAGGGATGCTATGGGTGATTACCCCTCCTGATATGAACTAAAGATGCATTTACTTACATCAATCCGTGAGCTTCATAGATATTTCTTGATCTAGATTGATGTTTATGTGGCTGCTACTCAGGGGGAGTAGTCAAATGTGCAAATATGTGGTTTAGAGATTGTATGTTGGAAGATAATGCTTATCTTTTCCATTGATTTCAAAGGCGGAGAAGATTCATGTGAAAAAATGTTGCTTATCTAGAGTGAAGAGTCTTGTGTGGAGAAGTTCATGCTAAAGAGGTTAAGGAAGAAGAGTCAAAATCTAAGGGGGAGTAAGTGTTGATTGAGCGTTGGGTTGATGGTGTTTTTTACATCATGTGTTGCCATCAATTCCAAAGGGGGAGATTGTTGGATACTATGGTTGTGTTGCTGATATATGGTTGTCATTGATGTCAACACTATTAGCATTATTGTATTGAAGGTTGTATATGTGGAGGATATTGAGAAAATTGTTAAAGGAAGAGTTGCAGGTTGCCAGTGGAACTGTGAAGGTCATGAAGGTGTCGTTCTGTACATTAAAAATCAATTGTTGTCATCCAAAGGGTTTATTGCTAAGAGTATCTAGTTCATCTACTAGAAGTTTCAGAGGTCTGCATGAAGATTTGATCGTGCTATGAACAGTTGTGCTCTGACAGTATTTATGTGGGTTATGTCATTGTTCCTAATTGAAGTTTATGTGTTTCTAATAATTTTTGTTGCTGTGGATATTTCTCTGTTAGTTCTTGTTGTTTGTGGATGCCTCTAGATCATTCTCTATCCTTGTATGTTCGTGTTGATCGGTGTGCTCATGGTCAAATATTTTTCTTGGTATGTTCAGGTTTTCATGTTCTTGGCTGACATGATGATTGTGGCATGTTGTGGATCCTTGAAGATTTAATTTTTAATGTTTGCTTGAGGATATTGTTTTGGGTTGCATCATGATATTAGCCAATGGTGTTTGATCTAGATTGAAAATTTGTTTGTAAATTTGGGTCAACATTGAAAATATGTTTTATATTTTGGCTGACAAGGTTGTTGATGAGATTGTTGGAAAAACAAGGATAGACAACTGAGAGGGGGGATGAATCAGTTGTCACAGAATAATAAAATTTTCAAACTTTACTTAACTTAATCTCATATCTGATGAATAAGTGATTAACCATAAGCAATTAACACATCAGAGAGACAAAGAACACCAAGATTTTTTATGTGGAAACCCTGTTAGGGGTAAAACCATGATGGATGTTAGTCCACAAGATTATACCCTATTAAAAGTATAATGAAATCAATAAAGGGGAATGCAAATGCATTTAGGCACATGACCTAGAGCTCACTGCTCAACTATAGAAGGGGCTCACTGCCCAACAATATAGAATAGGATTAAAATCCAGAGGGTATGAACTGAGAAAATAGCTTCTCCACAAGCCTGATTACAATTCCAATTAAGCATAGAAAACTACTTCACAAACTACTTCACACTTCACTCGATCTTCTTCACACTCTGCTCTATAATCGAATGATATTTGTACATACACACATAAGAGAACACTCTACACCTTTTCCCCACACTACACTAATGAAACAATTGCTCTTCTATATCTGCTACATGAGATTTCATCAATAACTTAGTCGGCCAGGAAAATAAAATATATTTTCAATGTCAACCCAAATTTACAAACATATTTTTAAAAGAAAATCCACCAAGGTCTGCCACATCATAGTGGGGACCCAAATTAGCAATTCCAACAAAAAAAGACTTCAATTAATTTCACCTCGAAGACCCACAACACGCTACCACCAACATGTCAGCTGAGAACAAGAAAAACCAAACATATGTAGGAAAAAATTCTTACCATGAGCACATCGATAAATGTGGATGTACCACAAAGATAGAGCACGATCTAGAAACATCCAAGAGCACCAAGAAACATTAGAGAAACATCCACAACAACTAATATTTCTAGAATCACACAAACTTCACTCAGGAACACTAATAAAGACCACAGAAACACTGTAAGACCACAACATGATCAAATCTATATGCGGACCTCTAAAAATTCTGGTAGATTATCTAGATACACTCAACAGAAAACCCTTTAGTCCATAGCAATTGAAATTTAATGTAAAAAACAAGATGCCTTCATGACCTGCATAGTTCCACTGGGAACTTGAAACACATTTTTTTACAAATTTCTCAATATCCTTGACATATAAAACCTCTAATACACCAAATGCTAATAGTGTTGACATCAATGACAACCACAACATCCAACAATCTCCCCCTTTGGCATTGATGGCAACACATGATGTGTAAAATATCATCAACCCAACATACTTGCTTTCCCTTTGGTTCTGACTCTTCTCCTCAATTTCTCTTCGATTCTTAAAAGGATTTTTCACATTGCACTTCTCCCTCTTTGACATCAATGGAAAAGGTAACCATGAACTTTCCATATACATGCTCCGAACCACATATCTGCACATCTAACTACTCCCCCTAAGTAGCAGCCACAGAAACATCAATTCAAATTAGAATATAGAAATGTAGCTCACAGATTGATGCAAGTAAATGCATCTCTTAGTTCTTATTAGGAGGAGTGATTACCCCTAGCATTCCTCTGAGATACTCAAAATTATCCTTCAATAATGGCTTAGTAAAGATGTCTACAATTTGTTCTTTAGTAGGCACATACTTCAATCTGACTTCTTTCTCATTGACTTTCTCCCTCAAGAAATGAAACTTGATTGATATATGTTTAGTCTTAGAGTGTAGTACTAGATTCTTTGAAATATTTATTACACTTGAATTGTCATAGTATATGGTAATAGGCTCTTCATATATCACCCTGATATCTTTCAACATTTGTTTCATCCATATTACTTGAGTACAATTGTTTGCAGCAGCAATATATTCCGCTTCAGCCATAGATAGAGAAATGGAATTTCGCTTTTTTCTCAACTAGGACACCATCTTCCTCCCTAGGAAGAAAGCACCACCACTAGTACTTTTCCTATCATCTACATCACCAACCCAATCCACATCAGTATATGCACTTAGAGTGAGATCATCATCCTTTGGATACCAAATTCCAAAGCCAACTATTCCTTTCAGATATCCGAAGATCCTCTTAACAATAGTCACATGTGAGTCTTTTGGATTAGCCCGAAATCTAGCAACCATACATACAACATTCATAATATATGGCCTAATATGGGTTAAATAAAGTAATACACTGATCATTGACCTGTATCTAGTTTGATTTTCCTTGGGAGAATCATCATTCTAAGTTAGCGTATATCTGGTCACCATGAGAGTACCAACAGGCTTTGAATCTTCCATCCCAAATTTCTTCAGTAGCTCTCTCACATATTTGGACTAAGATATGAATATCCCCTTGTCTAACTAGGTCACTTGTAGTCCTAAAAAGAACTTCATCTCTCCAATCATACTCATTTCAAATTCATCCTTCATCTCATCAGTAAACTTCATACATAGATTGTCATCTCCTCCAAAAATGATGTCATCAACAAAGACTTCTATAATTAACTCTTTATCATGATCCAATTTGAAATATAATTTTCTATCAGTAGTACCTTTAGTGAATCCAAGCTTCAGTAAATATTTGTCCAATCTAGCATACCAAGCTCTAGGAGCTTGCTTGAGCCCATATAGAGCTTTCTTCAAGCGGCATACCATATCTTCCTTGTTAGTTAGCTAAAATTCATTTGACTATTCAATGTATACTTCTTCTAGTTCTCCATTCAAAAATGTTGACTTCACATCCATCTGATAGACTTTGTAGTCCTTGTATGCAACATAAGCAAGAAATAATCTAATAGCTTCGATTCTGGCAATAGGGGAAAATGTTTCTTCAAAGTCAACACCTTCCATTTGAGAATACCCTTTACATACCAGTCTTGCTTTATTTTGGACCACTTCACCTTGTTCATTCAGCTTGTTTCAAAACACACATTTAGTACTTATCACATTTTTTTCTTTAGGTCTGGGAACTAGTATCCATGTGTCATTCTTTTCAATTTGTGTTAACTCTTCCTTCATAGCTTCCATCCAGTCTTCATCTTGGCAGGCTTCAGTGACATTTTTAGGTTCAATCTTGGAAATCAGGCAGTACTCTTATGCAATCTTCCTTCTAGTTTGCACTCCTTTATTCTTATCTCCTATAATTTGAATTTTAGAATGATTTAGATTTACATACCTTGGAGTTTTGGAAATTTCTTGAACTTTTGATTCTTCTGATCTTCCTTTTGCACTTGCACTTGTCTTTGCTTCTTGACTACCATGACTTATCAGAACAAATTGAGGTTGCTTTACTGAAACATATGGAACATATGGCATAATTTGAAGTTGATTATGTGTCTAAACATTCTTCCCTTTGTTTGTATTGTCTTCATCAGAATCATATCCACAATATCTGGATGATTGAAAGAATCCTCACCAACTCTGTCATTTGCACTCTCAACCATCTTTCTTAGTCTTCTGTTATAGCATCAGTAGGCCTTGCTCTTAGTAGAATAACTTAAAAAAATTCCTTCATCGCTTCTTGCATCAAACTTGCCTATATCATCATCTCTCTTGATATAACATTTGCTTCCAAAGATCTTGAAATAATTAATAGTAGATTTGTAACCAAACCATAGCTCAAAAGGGGTCTTACCAGAATTTCCATTAACATTTACCCAGTTTAAAGTGTACACAATAGTGCTTACAACTTCACTCCAATAGCTCTGGGGCACATTTCCTTCCATCATCATTGTTCTAGAAGCATCCAATATTGTTCTATTCTTTCTTTCTACAACTCCATTCTGTTGAGGGGTTTGGGGAGTAGATAACTATCTTCTAATTCCATGTTCTTCAAAAAAAGAGTTGAATTCCATGGAGGTGAACTCACCACCTCGGTTAGATCTCAGACACTTGATTTTTAGACCTCTCTCATTCTCTGCCATAGCCTTGAAACTTTTGAACTTTTCCAATGCTTCACATTTTTCTCTTAAAAAGGAAACCCATATCATTCTAGAATAATCATCAATAATCAACATAAAGTACCTTTCTCCATGAATACTTATGAATCTAGAGGGACCATAGAGGGCAGTATGTAGCAGCTCCAACAAATCATTTGAATGAAACTATTTGCTTTAGAAAGAGACTCTAGTATGTTTACCCATCTGGCATTCCTTACAAATTATGTTAGCAGGCTTCACTAACTTAGGTAGATCTCTTACTGCTTGAGTGGAACTTACCTTGAAAATGTTATCAAAATTTACATGACAGCCTCCTATGCCACAACTAGCTTTCATCTACTTGAGCAATTAAATAACTCCCACTAGCAGTATTCAGGTGAAAAATATTACCTTTGTCTGTTTACTAGTAGCAATCATATTGCCTAAAATTCCATGTATCTTGCATCTTCCATCTTTGAATTGTAGATCATAGCCTTTGCTCACCATCTGTCCAACACTCAAAAGATTGTGCTTCAAGCCTTCAACATAAAGAACATCATCAGTGTTATCCTTACCACCAAGACAAATAGAACCTCTTCCATGAATCACACTAGCATTGTTGTCTCCAAATCTTACAATAACACCATCATACTTCTCTAGACTTACAAATTTGTTTTTATCACCAGTCATATGATGTGAGCATCCACTATCAATAACCCACTCATCCTTTTCTTCAACTCGGGCTGCAAGAGCTTTCTCATCTTTAGTAGATTCAGTAGCCATAGGACTATTTTCAATGGTAGCAATGAAAACCCATTCATCTTCATTTCCAGTATCTTTATTAGACTTATCATCAGTCACTCCTTCTTCAGCAAAGTAACATTTCTTTTGGAATCTAGACTTGTTAGGCTTAGTTCTAGGGACTCTTTCAAGACATCTTGATGCAAAATGACCTATTTTACTGCATGAAAAACATTTAATAGATAACACTCCTTCATACTTAGATTTTCCTCTACCTTCTTTCTTTACAATCAGTGTTTCCAATTCTTCTACCTCTCTTTCTTTGTCTTTAGGTTGCTTCAGTTCTTCATCATACTTGGATATCTTTCTGGAACATTCTCCCAAACCATATCTTTGCTTGTTACTTCTGGATACAATAGCCTTGAATGCAGATTTAGTTTTCAAAACAGATTCACCAAATTCACTTAATTCAAAAGCAGCAAGCTTACCTACCAATGTGTCTCTTGACATCTTTGTTACTTATTTGAGCTCTTCAATAGCATGAGCCTTCACTTTGTAGGAGGGAGGCAAGGATCTGAGTATCTTAGCCACAATTTCATCCTCGTCTAGAGAATCACCAACACATATAATACCCACCACTATTTCATTTACTCTTTGCATAAAAGAAGTAATATTTTCATCTTCACTCATCTTCAAATTCTCATACTTTCCTTTTAAACTCTGTAGCTTAGCCATCTTCACCTGTGCATCTCCTTCATACAAAGTTTCTAGCTTCGTCCAAATCTCATGAGCTGTCTGCAGTCCTACCACATTAGCCATCTCCGAATTTGTTAGAGAACTCACAAAAGCTTCAATAGCCCTGATATTACTTTCAGCATCTTTGATCTCATCAGTAGTGGAGGGACCATTATGAGGAATAACATATGGATCTTTTGTAATCTTCTAGTAGGCTTCACCAATACACCTTAGGTGACATTGCATCCTAACTTTCCACAGTGAGTACTTAGTTCCATCGAATCTTGGATTGTCCTTGTATGTTGTCATCTCGGATTACCTCAAGCTTTTAGACTTCTCCAGAGGAACCTGATCTGATACCAATTGTTGGAAAAACAAGGACAAACAACTAAGAGGCAGGGGCGTGAATTAGTTGTCACAGAATAATAAACTTTTCAAACTTTACTTAAC
Source organism: Sequoia sempervirens (assembly GCA_007258455.2). NCBI lineage: Eukaryota > Viridiplantae > Streptophyta > Pinopsida > Cupressales > Cupressaceae > Sequoia > Sequoia sempervirens. The sequence continues at coordinate 150,761 of VDFB02273124.1, read as the reverse complement.
TTAATCTTAGATTTGATAAATAAGCGATTAACCATACACAATTAACACATCAAAGAGAGAGAACACCAAGATTTTTTACGTGGAAACCCTGTTAGGGGAAAAACCATGGTGGATGTTAGTCCACAAGATTATACCCTATTAAAATTATAATGAAATCAATAAAGGGGAATGCACATGCATTCAGACACACTGCCTAGAGCTCACTGCTCAATTACAGAAGGGGCTCACTGCCCAACAATACATAATAGGATTAAAATCTAGAGGGTATGAACTGAGAAAATATCTTCTCCACAAGCCTGATTACAGTTCCAATTAAGCACAAAAAAATCCTTCACAAACTACTTCACACCTCACTCGATCTTCTTCACACTCTACTCTATAATCGAATTATATTCACACACACACATAAGAGAAAACTCTGCACCTTTTCCCCACACTACACCGATGAAACAATCGATCTTTTATATCCGCTACATGAGATTTCATCAATAACTTAGTCGGCCAGGAAAATAAAACATATTTTCAATGTCGGCCCAAATTTACAAATAAATTTTTAAAAGCCAATCCATCAAGGTCGGCCACAACATAGTGGAGACCCAAATTAACAATTCCAATAGAAAAAGACTTCAATTAATTTCACCTCGAAGATCCACAACATGCTACCACCAGTATGTTAGCCAAGAATAAGAAAAATTGAATGTATACAGGAAAAATTTATGACCACGAGCACACCGATCAATGTGGAAGTACCACAAAGATAGAGCATGATCTAGAAACATCCAAGAGAACCAAGAAACAACAAAGAAACATCCACAACAACTGAGATTTCTAGAATCACACAAACTTCACTCAAGAACACTGATAGAGACCACAGAAACACTATCAAACCATAACATGATCAAATCTATACGTGAACCTCTGAAACTTTCAGTAGATGATCTAGATACACTCAACAAAAAACCCTTTAGTCCACAGTAGCTGAACTTCAATGTAAAGAACAAGACGCCTTCATGACCTGCACAGTTCCACTGGGAACTTGGAACACTTTCTTTTACAATTTTCTCAATATCCTCGACATATATAGCCTCTAATACACCAAATGCTAATAGTGTTGACATCTATGACAACCACATATTAGCAACACATCCACAATATCCAACAAAGATTCCATGTTGCAGATATATAAGAGCGATTGTTTGAGCGAAGTTAGTGTGTGCATAAGAGTGAATACATGCTATAGAAACTGAAGATGTGTGAATAGTGTCTTAATCATTTGATTGCGGAGCAGAGTGAGAAGAAGTTTGAGCGAAGTGTGAAGAAGGTTTGTTGTGCTTAACTAGAATTGTAATCAGGCTTGTGAAGAAGCTATTTCCTCAATTCATACCCTGTGGATCTAATTTGTATTGTTGTGTATTGTTGGGTAGTGAGTCCTCTTGTATTTGAGTAGTGAGCTCTAGGCAATGTGCCTGAATGCATGTGCATTCCCATTATTATTCTCATTATACTTTTAACAGGGTATAATATTGTGGACTAACATCCACCATGGTTTCTCCCCTAACAAGGTTTCCACATAAAAAATATTGGTGTTCTCTGTGCTTCTGATGTGTTGTGTGTTCATGGTTTATTGTTCATTCATCAGATCTAAGATTAAGTTAAGTAAAGTTTGAAAAAGTTTAAATATTCTATGACAATTGATTCACCCCCCCTCTCAGTTGTCTATCCTTGTTTTGCCAACAGTTACTTGCAAAGAAAACTATGTTATGGAAGTATAGACTTGGGCACATTGGAGAAAAGGGTCTAAGGACCTTGAAAAATAAAAAACCTTATTGAAGATTTGTCTGATTGTAATCTTGAATTTTATTTCTATGAGCATTGCATTTATGGAAAATAAAATTGTGTTTTGAGAGTGTTGATTATGGCGATATATTCTCTCCTGTTGCAAAAATGACATCCATTAGATTTTTTCTTGCTATTGCTACTACTTATGATTTAGAGGTTGAGCAAATGGATGTGAAAATTGCTTTCCTTCATGGTGATTTGGAGTAGAATATTTATATGACACATCCAGAGCACTACGGGGTGAAAGAAAAAAGTAAGTTGGTTTGCAAATTGAAGAAATCTTTGTATGGCTTAAAACATAGTCCTAGGATGTGGTACTAGAAATTTAATATATATGTGTCGAGTTTTGGATTTGAGCATTCTAAATTAGATTATTATGTTTATTATAAAACTGATGGTGGTCATTTCCTGTTTAATGCATTATATGGTGATGATATGCTATTTATTGGCAAAGAAAAAGGTATGATTTCATAATTGAAATCTCAACTTGCTGCTAAATTAGAAATGAAATACCTTGGTGTAGCTAACACATTCTTGGGATGGAAACTAAAATAGATAAAGTGAATAGAAAGCTATGGCTTGGCCAAAGTAAGTATTTCAAATCAATTTTATAGATATTTAACATGTAGGATTGTAGACCATTATGTGTTCCTGTTTCAGTTGGAACAAAGTTATCTATTTTAGATTTTCCAACATTGACGAGGGTGCGACCCGAGACACAGAAAATAACTCACAAAACAAGAGAATAATTTTTTTTGGAAAAATGGAACTTCTTACATGCAGAGGATTCTCAAATCCTCAAGTTCTACAACATATGCAAGTTACAGAAAATTACAGAATAACCCCTTTCGCAATGTGCAAACTTGTCCCCAAAAACCTACCCAAAAATTAGAAACCCGCCCATAAATAGAGCTCCTTTTCAGCTTGGAGCCAAAAAAACATTCAAATTTGAGTTTTGGTGGGTTGGTGCTGAAAATTACAACTTGAAATTCAAATTTCAAAAGAATATTCGAAAATTAGTATCCTCTAGAAAGTGCGCCAACTTTCGGGAGCCATAACTTTTGATCCGGGACTCTATTTTTCGAACCGTTTGAACCGTTGGAAAGGTCTCAAAGTAAAGAACATGCTTTAAATCTTCCACACCAATTTTGGAAAGTTTTGGGGCCGTTTTGGGACTGTTTAGTGACTCAAATCTGACTTGAATGGTTTTCGGGTGCAATTCTAGGAGACTAAAACTGCAATATCTTCCAACCTGTGAATAGAAAAAAAAAACTATAAGTTGGGAATTACATTATGAAGAAAAGGGTATCCAAAAATGAAAATACATCAAAGAAACTATCAACATGAAATGAAACTCTTTTTTTTGGGTGATGCAGGATTGCCCTTACACCGTTGGATGCTCCTACATCAGACACCGAGGGTAATTTGAGAAGTGACCCCATCACGTATCAGATGGTTGAGGAAAACTAAAATGGTCAACCTCTACCTTAGATAGCCAGGATGAATCTTCCAAAAGCCTTTCTCTTCATTTCACTAGATATTCTTCATACTGCCTATTTCTAGTACTCCTCACACGACTATCCGGGATTGCTTCAATCTCCTCCTTCTCTAAAGTAGGTGCTGGAATGCCATACTTCCCTATTTCTAGTGCTTTCTTCATGCCACCTTCATGATACTCTGTCAAATATGAAATGTTGAACACAGGGGAAATGTTGACTCCATCTGGCAACTCTACCTCATATGCATTCCCTGAATCATGCTTCTTCAAAATCTTGTAGGGACTGAATTTCTTCATCTTCAATTTGTTATAGGTTCCAATTGGAAACCTTTCTTTCCTCAAGTGGACCATTACTTTATTACCAATCTGAAACTCCTTATTCCTCCTTTTCTGATCTGCCTTAGCCTTATACTGCATATTCATCTTGTTAATATGTTCTCTTACCTTCTCATGTATATTCTTGATGTGCTCTACAAAATCTTCGGCTTCAACACTTATCTTCTTCTCTTGGTCCATCTTCCTTAATTATGGAGTTTTTCAAGGGCTGCTTCCATACACAATCTAGAATAGTAATCTACCAGTGCTTCTATTGACAGAATTGTTGTAAGAAAATTCCGCCTGGGGTAAGATCAAGTCTCATCCCTTGGGTTTATCTCCTGCCAAGCATCTCAATAGGTTACCCAAACTCCTATTCACAACCTCCGTCTACCCATCTATCTGTGGATGGTGTGCAGAATTGAACTTCAATTATGTTTTCAGCTTCTTCCACAAGGTCCTCCAAAATTATCCCACAAATTCGGTGTCACAACCTAAGACAATACTCTTTGGTAGACTATGTAGCCTCACCACCTCTCTGAAGAACAAGTTAGCAATGTGGACAACATCGTGGGTCTTCTGGCATGGAATGAAATGTACCATCTTCAAAAACCTATCAACCACCACAAAGACTGAATCATTCCCTCTTTGTGTCCTTGGTAAACCAAGAAAAAATTCCACACTTATATCCTCCCACTGCCTCTCTGGTACAAGTAAGGGCTGATACAACCCTGTATTCTAGCTCAATCCCTTAGCCATCTCACATACCCTGCAACTCTACACAAAATTCTTCACATCTTGCGACAACTGAGGCTAATAATAATGCTCACTGATGATGGCAATGGTCTTATCCTGACCAAAATGTCTTGCCATTCCTCCACTATGTTTCTCTTTTATTAGGTTCTCCCTCATGGAACTCCTCGGGATACATAATTGACTACTCTTAAACAACATGCCATCCTGGATTATGAAATCTAGCCACCTTGTCCTATCCACCATAATAGGTTCCTTCCAGGATTTCTAAGCCTCTACAAAATTAGGATCTTTAGGGTACAATGTTTTGAGTTCATTGAACCCAACCACTTCGATCTACATCTCTATCATAAATGTATTCCTTCTACAACCCTATTTAACTTCCCACTCCTATGCTTTAGAACAAATGTATAGCTCTACAAAAATTCTACCCATTTCATATGCCTTTGATTTAGTTTTCCCTAACTATTCAAGTATTGCAATGCTTGATGATTAGTATATAGAACAAATTCCTTTGGAAATAGATAATGTCTCCATTTCTTTAATGCTTGAAATATTGCATAAAATTCTTGATCATATATAGAATAATTTCTTTTGGCATCATTTAAATTTTCACTGAAATAGGAAATGGGCTTACCTTCTTGGCTCAAAACTGCTCCAATGGCACAACCACTGGCATGACAATCCACCTGAAACACCTTATTGAAATCTAGGAGGGCTAGAATAGGCTGCTCTATCACCTTTTGTTTCAACAGTTCAAAAATTTTCGATGCTCCAATGCTCCACTTGAACTCTTTTCTATCCCCTCTCATTGTTTCAATCAGGCGGTGCACAAATACTACTCAAGTTTCTAATGAATTTTTTGTAAAAACTAGCCAAACCATGGAAAGATCTCACCTCAGTAGTAGTTCTTGGGGTAGGCCATTTCAAAATAGCCTTCACCTTCTCTGGGTCCATCTTGAGACCTTTTGTCGAGACAACAAACCCCAAGTACACTAAATCCTTCTTCACAAAACTACACTTCTTCAGATTAATCAACAATTTCTCCTCTCTTAACTTCTCAAAGGTTCTCTGAATATGCATCAAATGCTCATCCAAAGTTCTACTGAAAATAAAAATATCATCTAAATACACAATGAAAAAACTTCCCAAAAATTCTTTCAGTACCTCGTTCATGAGCCGCATGAATGTGCTCGGTGCATTTTTTAGCCCAAAAGGCATGACTAACCACTCATACATGCCCTCTTTGGTCTTGAAGGCAGTCTTCCATTCATCTCCCTCTCTAATCCAGATCTAGTGATATCCACTCTTCAGATCAATCTTTTTGAAGTACTGAGCCCCACTCAAACAATCCATCAGGTCATCCATCCTTGGCAGTGGAAATTTGTACTTGATTGTTATCTTGTTTATGGCCCAAGCATCTATACACATCGTCCACTCCCCATTCTTCTTCAATGCTAGTACTGCAGGTACTGCACATGGGCTCAAACTTTCCCGTATCAAACCCTTTCTCAACAACTCCTAAGCTTGTCTGTTCAACTCCTCATTTTCTAATGGAGTCATTCTATGAGCTGCCTTATTGGGAAAACTGGCTCTAGGAATCAAGTCAATTTGATGACTGATCTTCCTCACTGGTGGTAAACCCTTAGGTACATTATCATAAACAATATCTTGAAACTCATCCAACAACCCAAAAACTTCTACTGGCACCTTCTCATTATCCTCCTTACCCACTTTAGGAATCAATGCATAGCACACACGCTTATGCTTCATACCTTCTAAAAAATTTCTTCCATCAACATAATAGATTCTAACACTACTACATACCTTTTCTTTGGCCTCCTTCAGGGGTTTCAACTTGTGATGAACCCCATCCTTCGTCAGGGAATAAGTGTTTGCATGGCCATCATGTATAGCTCGCCTATCAAACTACCACGGCCTCCCCAACAACATTTGAAATGCATCCATGGGGATGATATCACAAAGTACCTCATCATGGTAGCTCCCAATCTTGAACTTTACCAGGCACTACTCATTGACCAAAACTTTGTGGTCTTTCGCAACCAGGCAATCCGATATGGGTGTGGATGCCTCTCCCTCTTTAGCTTCAACTTTGTAACCATCTCCTTTGACACCAGATTATCGGTGCTCCCAATGTCAATAATGACATCACAACATTTTCCTTCACACTTGCACCTTGTGCAGAATAGATTCTTCCTCTGTTCTCACTCCTTCTCTTTAGTCACCAGGGCTCTTCTAATCACTAGGGCTTCTCCCTTTTCAGCATCATTTGAATGTTTAAATTGAGCCTCCTTATCTACATGTGCAACCCTTCCATGACCTTCCGGCCTTTTGTCTGCCCTTCCTTGGTGTTGTGGAAATTCATAGGCACAATGCACTTCTTCACCACACTGGAAACATATTCCTCTGAAACCACCCCTTATAGATCCTTTTCTAGATCTCCCTCATCCTCTACCTCTTTGATCACCACTATTTTGATCACGAGAGCACTAGAAGTTACCATTCTTCAGGTTTCAGCTGGTACCCACATCTTCAATTCTCTTTTCATCATCATTTCGGCTTCCAAAAGATCTTCCACTGCCCTTTCTGCTTTGACCTCCTTGACCTTTTTTCTTTCCATCAAATATTTTTTTTAGCTTCTCTTCAACTTTAAGAGCAAACTGGTATGCATCCTCAATGGTGTTCATTCTAACCAGGCTTAGCTCCTCTTGAATGCTTGGTCATAACCCATTAAGATAACGGGCTACCTTCTCCTTGTTGGCCTCTGTGTGACCCATTCTGATGATCATCTTGTGAATTTTTTTTTTGTATTCATTCATAGATCAACTCTCTAGCTTCAACCCTTGCAATTTCTTCAATAGATCCAACTCGTAGTACACTAGTATGAACTGTTTCTTCAGTTTCTCCACCATGAGATCCCATCTGGTGATCTTTCCTTTTCCTCTTTGATTTCTCTCCAACTGGACCTCTTTCCACCAAATATTGGCATGGCCTTTCAGCTTCATTTTTGCAAACTTAACCCGATTTGGGTCCTCTATTTCCTCATACTCAAAATATTCTTCTAGATCCAGTCGATCAACTCTTTCAGGTTCAGACTTTCAGAATAACTAGGGACTTCTACTCTAGGTCTTTTCCCGATCTTTGAAATGGCCCTTATCATCTACATTTGGTCTTGATCAATTGTTTCTTCTTCCTATTCTACATCTGAATCTTCCTCCTCTTCTTCATCCTCACTTTCTTCTCTCCTTCTCAACTGCTCTTGCAACGCATCAATTTGTCTCTGGAGGGCTCTGAAACCCTTAGCCGCTAATGGATCTCTTCCACCAGTATTTTGCCACCTCTGGCACCACCACACCTACCAAACATCACACTTGGAGGCATCTTTCTTAACCTTGACCCACAACCACAGTCCTGGTGTGAACTGCCTCATGATCAACAATCTATTCACATGCTCAAGAAAACCTCACTCTGATACCACTTGACGAGGGTGCAATCCGAGACACATAAAATAACTCACAAAACAAGAGAATATTTTTTTTCAAAAAAATGGAACTTCTTGCATGCAAAGGATTCTCAAATCCTCAAGTTCTACAACATATGCAAGTTACAGAAAATTACAAAATAACCCATTTCACAGTGTGTGAACTTGTCCCCAAAAAGCTACCGAAAAATTAGAAACTTTCCCATAAATAGAGCTCCTTTCGAGATTGGAGCCAAAACAACATTCAAATTTGAGTTTTTGCGGGTTGGGATTGAAAACTACAACTTGAAATTCAAATTTCAAACGAACATTCAAAAATTAGTATCCTCTAGAAAGTGTGCCAACTTCTGGGAGCCATAACTTTTGATCTGGGACTCCATTTTCAAACCATTTGAACCATTGGAAAGGTCTCAGAGTTAAGAATGCGCTCAAAATTTGCTACGCTAATTTTGACAAGTTTCGGGCCATTTTGGAACCATTTAGTGCCTCAAATCTAACCTGGAAGGTTTTCAGGTGTAATTCTAAGAGACTAAAACTGCAATATCTTCCAACCCGTGAATAGAAAAGAAAAACCATAAGTTGGGAATTACATTATGACAAAAAGGGTATCCAAAAATGCAAATACATCAAAGAAACTACCAATATGAAATGAAACTCTTTTTTTTGGGTGATGTAGGATTGCCTTTACACCGTTGGATGCTCCTGCATCAAACATCTCCATCAAAGATAGAAGAAATGAGCAGAGTGCCTTACCAAAGTGCAGTTGGAATTTTGATGTATGCTATGGTTTGTACTAGACTATACATTTCCCAAGTAGTGATAGTTCTTTCCAAATACATGTCTAATCCTGGTAGAGTTCATTGGGATGCAATTAAAAGGGTCTTTAGATATTTGTGTGGTACTTCATATTATTCCTTGTGTTATCATACTAATGTGACTGAAGACAAAATTTATCTTGATATTCATGGTTATTTGGATTTAGACTGGGCAGGTGATATTGATAGTAGAAGATCCACCAGTGCTTATGTGTTTACATTATTCAGTGGTGCAATCAATATGAGTAAGTGATAGGCTATGGTTGCTTTTTCCACTACTGAAGCAGAGTACATGGCAACTACTCATTCTTGTCAAGAAGCCATTTGGCTTAAGATACTTTGTTTAGATATTGGAATAAAACAAGGTATAGTGACAATTTATTGCAACAATCAAAGTGTGATATGTCTAGCCAAAAACTCGACATTTCATGCTAAGACCAAGCACATTGATGTACAGTATCATTTTGTTTGATATATGGTCAAATATGGTAGGGTGAAGATGGTTAAGGTAGATATTGATGAATGTTGTTGACTCTTTAACTAAGGTTATGAGCATAGAGAAGTTCAGATGGTGTTAAAAGATTATGGGCCTTTCGGCCCCTAACAATTAAGAGACAATGTTTACTCCCTATCATTGCTCTTTCAAGGTGTTCGACAAGTGAGAGATTTGTTGGGAAATTGTGTCTCAACCTTGCAATGATATAAAGGTTATTATTGATAGGATATATATATTTCCTAGTTACACCAATAGGTGTAATATACAATGGTGTCATGGGTGAGGAGTGGGATGCATTTAAACATTTTTTTGTTAATTTTTTCAATAAACTACTAAAATGACCAATATACATTAGATAAATGATACATTGTAAATCTAGACCATTAATTATTAGGTTTTAGATC